>SHCU01000286.1:128225-145395 GCA_004307685.1 Ceratina australensis | reverse complement strand
GCTCGCGCTCGGCCAACGCGCGAGCCGCGGCATGATCTACGGGCCCGAATAGGTCCCGGCGGACACGCGCGAGAGCTGCTCTGCTCGGCACCGTTCGCCCTCCACCCAGATTCCTGGTAATTTCCGTCATCATCACCGGATTCAACACTCGAGCGCTCATATTTCGTTTAGTCTCTCACCCACCGGCAATGTCGCCGTCCCTCAGTCAAGAAACCGCGAGCCGAGCGTTTCTGCGGGAACCGACGTTCGTCTGTTTTTCACGCGCGCGCGGTCAACTTTTTCGTTCTCCACTGACACACTACACGTCGTCCCTGGACTCCTCTCCGCCCGTCGGTCCCGTGTTTTCACAACAAGACTCGACGCGGTTCTCACGATGAATTTCGCGATGCGTCCGCGGCACCGGATTGAAAATCGAGTTATTTATCACCCACTCGAAACGCGTCATACGCGTCTTGTCCACGAAGATGACTCTTCTTCCAGGAATTGTTCACGGAACGTTGAAATACTCGCGGCTCGAGAGGACGTGGCAACGTTGTCGTGGCGCGACCCACCGAATTTCGAATAATGGCCGTGCGAAGCGTCCTTTCGCGATTCTCAACACCGTTTATCGTCACCTCGCTCGCTCGGCGAACACTTCGCGACACCGAATCCCGACGATATCGGCGTACACCCGCGTAATCGAGGTTATACTTCGAGGCAGAGTGTATCATCGACGAACTGGACGTGCACGAGAAACACTCGGAAAGCTTGGCAACACGGTGACCACACTATTGCGTACCACAGCGGGAGAGAGCGAGAGGCAAGATACGTTGGAAAACAACAGCAGCTATCTCATATCTTTTCCAGGCCCGGCGCACCGTATTACGCTCGGGGCAATTGAAATCCGTGACGGCAATAGTTTATCGAGTAGATTCGACGTTTTATTGGTTCTCCTCTCACAAATTCATCGATGTAACCCACGAGCTCGGCGAACCGGCAACGTTGTACGCACTTGCGCATCAGAGACTTCGAGAGGCGAGCGTGCTTCGACGTGTACCTGCGAAGATCACCACGTCGTGTTTGCAACGAAATGCTGATCCACTGTCGGTGCTCCGGATCCGCGACAATCACGTTGACGAAACGGGGAACACGCGTCGTTACCACTGGAACTTTCCGTTCCCGGCACAAAGATATTTCGCGATCAAAATGTTATTGCACACGGCCCGAAAGCACCAATATGCTGTACCCTGACACGGTGGGGAGCCACCGAATCGACTCGGAGACCGCACTAACCGGCGTACGAAAACAATCCCTCGCTTCCCGCCAAATACACGGCTGTCAAGACACGCGCGTGGCTCCAAGTTCGGCGGAAGGTCGTGCACGATTGCGCAGTTATGTTGACGAGGTGCGTGCGTGCTCTGTAACGCGCGGAGCTGCGCGAAGACGCGTTCCACACGTGTAAAGCGCTCTCTAGCGACTGAAGCGTGCGCCTCCCGTTGCAACCGGCCAAGCCTCTGAAACCGCTTCGGCCGTTCCCGGTCGCCGTCGCGGACGCTCGTTAACCCCCGCCGCTCCCCACCCACCGCGGCCGGCGTCGCACGAAGGAGAAACGAAGTAACCGCCGACCGCCATTTGCAGAGCATAATCCCTTCGACGAAGCGAGAACGGCGCCCCGGCACTTTGAAAACATGCACGAGAAAGTTGTATATACAGTTATCGGCCCCTACCACCGACACATCGACGTTAATGAGCAGAATACTGATCGTAGCTATTAGACGCGTCCCAGTATGCAGTTCTATGGTAAATACGATTAAATTTTACTCTTATTTATCTCGCGGGAGGTTGGCGAGGTGGGTGGGGGGCTCTTGGCGACAGCAATTTTTGTCGATCTTCGTCACCTTCGTCCGTTCTTTCACGTTTATCGTGATTGCGCGATGCGCCAATTAACCTGCGAGATAATTGATGCCCAAGATTATTAGAATTTGTATTACATATGCATATATCTCCGACTCTCGTGAGAATTGCTACTGACCGTAGTTATTGCCTTATGTTATTGGAATGGGCATTTGATGAATTTCACGCTGCACAGAAGCGTGTATGAAATTGATAGCTCGGGTATGTATGTTGACGATGGAGCGAAAAAATAAATAAGTCCAGCTTTGAAAACAACGGGTATTATCTTATCACGGACACTCGTACTTACGTTTATTCGGCGGATTTTCATGTTTGCATGGCAATACATTTAAAGTATTGAATGTATTTTAATATATTTTATCCCAACTGATACGAACTGCTATAAACACTTTAGTGCCATGATCATCTTATTTCGAAAATTGAATGGACAGATTAATTTCTATTCAGTTAGTTCCGATTTTCTGTCACACCTGTATAAATATCGATATGAAGCTCCGTCGAGTGTGTATCCTTCGCAATGAAATTATTATCGATTAACTCGATTAACGTTATGCAAATATGAAGAGCATTTACTTATTAAATTTTATGTACAAGGCGATTGCCATCGGTTAGCATGTGCTTAGCGCTGCGTAGCTAGGAAAGGCACGAGATCAACGAAGCAAATCGACACTTTTCAATGGTAATTGTCAATTTACCTCGTTGCCGTTCTCGTGGCCTGCATCTCTACCAGCCAGTGGATAGCGTGTGTTAGTTTATACAGAGTGACTCGTCGAGTACACTATTGTACATGTATATGGGAGCATCGAAATCAATCAGATGTAGCCCGTTGAGCAAGTAACATAAGCTAATATTAATATAGTATCCGTATGGTTGACCGCACGGCGCGGAAAGAGTTTGAATATTTAGATTCGATCAAATTTACAAAATGACTTTATATACATCATATACTAATTAAATCGTAGAAGAATTCTTTCTAAATTTTCTTTCTTTTTCAATCGTAGCCCGTCTATGACGAATCAGCTGTAAACGTTATTATTTATGAATCATTTGACGTATGATGGTTGAAAAAAGTAGGATGAAAGAGATAAAATTCGAGAAACGTTGATCAGAGGTGTAAGTCCTCGTGAGAGAGCTGCAAAGCGTGATGTTGAAAATGAAAATCCCACGCAACATCCAGGAAGTGGTGAGGGTGGCACCGGATGCATCTCAATGAGGGGAGAACGACCGAATGAGTCGCGTAAAACAATCCTTTTTGCGTGTCGTAAAAGACTGGTCGTCTCTCTTTCATCTGCGGTCAGATGGGGTACCCGTTTAGCAAGGTATTTCGTTGCACAGGTGTTCCCTCGTAGATTTGTCGTAAGACGGCGGACAGAAAATAAACACCGCTTCCCTCTCGCGTGTAACGTTCCTCTACTGGGTTTATCTCCCGAACGATGAGTCGATTCTAGATTATTTCTCAAGGAAGTCTCGTGCTTGCTCGCACATCCTGGCTAGACGGCCGGAAGACACGTGGTTGCATCTGTACGTCGCGTGTTTGCTAGAGAAGGAATCACCTGTTTCGTTGCTAGGAGCATTACGCTATCAAATCCAAGTTTGTCGTTGATGCATGTTATCTAGTCGCGCGTCGCCGATAAAATGCACATGCAGTGTGATAGACCAAGGTCGATAGGGCTATCTTTACGATTCATGCACTCAAAGCTACATAGAACTCGGAGATTCGTTTGTATTGTTTACAGGGATAATTCGTTAGCGATGCGCCCGTTAGGAATTGTCGAGCGTGAACCTGTTGAATGGTTGCCAGGGAATAATGAACGTGGTGCACGTTATACGCGAACATCTTTTGTCGTAGTCGCGATTGTGCCCACTTCCGTGGGAATTCGCGGAACGGAAGTGCAATTTCTGGCAATGGGTACACCGGCATCGTCGTGGCCAGCTTCCATAGCGCCGAGCAACACGAAGAAAAAACGATTCTTAAGAAGCAGTGCCAGGTGCACCGGGCTACCTTCTCACGAGAGAACTTGAGATTAATTTTAAGAAACCGTGATACTCGTGGAAATTATTTAAGTATGTGATCATCGTTCGTCGCCGCAAAAACGGTCATTTGCTGTTCTACCCTTAAGTAAAATGTTTACTTCTCCTCGCATGGTGTACGAGCCAGATGATGTCATCTTGTACTCGTGCCTAGAAATTAGGTCATGCATAAATCGTGCAGCATGTGCTTACAGGCATAACCAGTTAATTTGCCCACGCGAATCTCGTATGATAGCGTTCCTCAGTTTTATTAAAATACAAGGGAGTTAAGGAATTAAAAGGCACCAGATATATTTATAAATATATTATTCAGTCTGTCTGAAAAAAAGTACAAAATCACTTTGTATAATTTCTTACATTATTTATCATTTTCTCGCATTCGCGTAATATCGTTCGTTTGCTGTTCACGTGTATTGCACACGGTTACAGTAATAAATATTAAATAGTCGTTTAAAAGTAGTATAAAATTCAAATAAATAACGCGATAACAAAATTAATATCATTCGAGCTCAATCGAATCGTCTTTGCGAGTTAAAAAAACCTCTTAAATTAAAGAAAGCAACTTTGGTTTACTAGCTCTTCAGACACGCGGTGTCCAGTTTGACTAGGGGCCGACAAATTCACAGTCGATTTCGTACTTCTCTCTTCAACGATTCGGAATACAAATCATCCTTATCTTCCCTAGCATATAAAAGAATACTTTCGCAATTGAGTTTATGTACTATCATTCATCTTGTTCCGGTCTCCGTCTCTCGTTCGCCTCCTGCATCACGACGTCGTCATCCTGCGTCTCCTTTTCCTGCATCGTTTGTATGTTCTCTACCCGATTGCTCGACTCGAGCGGATTGCGAATCTCATTTCCGTGTTGATCGAGCTTCACCCATACGTAACGACCAGGTAGCGGTTCTTCCTTCTCGAAGTCGAAATTCCACCTCTCCTTGGCCTGTAGCATTCAAAATAAGAATACAACCTGAACGATATTCGGGGAGTTTGCTCGAGGTGAATTTATATCACGCACGTTCTCCCGGTTTTTTCGTGCCTCCTCGTAAAACCGATTCACTATATTGTCCTCGACGCCAGAATTCCGACCCGATTCCATCTCGTTATCGTCGTCGTCATCTTGAAACAGTCTCCTCCGCACGCTCCGTCTCCTTCCCTCCTGCATCTCGATGTTCGGGTATTGCATCATGAGCCGGGCTCTTCGCAGATTAAAAAAGCAAATTGATATGTCAAGAAGCCATGCAACACAACGGACAACTCTATCATTAAAAGAGCCTATCGTTATCAAATCGCAGCACGATGCATTCGAGAGTCAAACGAAGATATATGCTCGATAAAGATTGCGAGTAACGTTAATGTATCGTTACGATATGAACAAAGAGAAAAAATAACAGCGTGTGTCAGATTTAATTACTGAGCACGATTTCGCGTGGATGGTAGTTCTTTGTGGTTTGTAAACAATGTGATATGCATCGAGTGACTCGTCGCATTGCGCTGTAAGCCGGGTCTGCGTGCACGTGCACGCGTGTTGCCAACGAGGAAGAGAGAACAGAGAAGAAACCCGTAGGCACTCTCGGCTAATGTGCCGTTGAACGGATGTATTGGAATGCATATCACTTCCTGCATGAAAGTACCACCGTACGTCGGATAATAATGCCTGTTACCCAACATTATATAGACGCAATAAACTTTCGCGCGTGGCGCTAAACCTTCGATCAGCGCGTGCAGTTTCTCAGATAAATATTCATAAACGGACAGTCGCTAAAACGGATTGTTCCTCGGGAGCTCTACGCTAAGTTCCAATTAGTAATAGCTACCTGGCTGGTCTTCGACATTTTCTCGGCGTGAAAGCACTATGTGTGTCACGTTAATCTTTTGTTTCTCTCCTTGCCTAGAAACTGGTTTCCTCTTAGAACTTTCGCTGTTACTGCACAGCTTATTCTTCGCTCCCTTAACCGCGTGGAATAATTTCACGCAAACATTGATTTCGATCACGTATTTAAAGTATGAGAGTAAACACGAATTTCGAACAATTTTTCTCGCGATCATTAACAAGAAGTAAAGACTAGAAATTAATTCAATTGGGCAGTCGCTTAATTAACGTTGGTCTCGTAACGACCGACAAACGGATTTTTCCGATTTATGCGCTCGCATAATTTTTGAACCGCGCCGACTGACAACGTGTGAAACTTGCCATTCGGAATATAACGTAATTCCATCGGGGTGCATAATCAACCGGTGTGTAACACTGAACTACCTCGTGTAAAACAAAGAATCCGTGCGGAGGAACGTGCACCTGCTCGAGCTTCGTATCCGTTGCTTACGGTCCCAACATTCCGCGTTGCACGCCAGTCATTTATTTTTCACTCGTTGCAACGAACAACGATACTATTTTAATAATTATGTTATAAATACGGGTACCGTGCGCGAATCGATCCTGAGCGGAGCAGCCGGCTTAAAGGGACGAACTTCGCACCGAGCAATATCAATCTGCATGCGGGAACACCGATTTACTCACTGTCCAGGGTAGAGAATCGGTCCCGTGTCGAGCTTATCGTTATCAGCGATAATTTATCACAGATCACAGACGCGTTAACATCCCGTAATCGCAACGACGCGTGCTTTCCTTTCCCGAGGCCGCGTCCCTGCGTTCTACCGTCAGCTGGCGCAAAATTCTTAGCCTGAATAGCCGATCGATAATCCCCATCGTCGGGGGTGTACGCCGGGATACTAAGGCGCGCGGGGGTATTTTCAGTGCGCGCGCGCACATTGCAACCAGACTCATTCAATGCGCATTCGCACGGATATCGATATTCGACTCTCTCGATTCCCGTCCGCATGCAATTCTATCTCCGTCCATCGAAATCTTGCGACCGTTGAACATCGACGGCGCCGCTCCCCGTGGCTCGATACCAACCGAATCCGTTAAAAAATGAAGGAACCGAAAATTCGGTGTTGCATGGGATAATCAGGTTACAGGTCACCTCTTATCGCAATCGACGCGGTCCTTGAACTAACCTTGGTTCACTCGCTCGTTACTTTTCTCGGTTCGCGCGGTGATAATCTCGGGCTGGAATTCGCCGAGCATACGTTCTCGACCTCGGTGAATATCGTTGATATTGAGCCCGTGAAAACGCGTCGGGAATTCGATGAAACGCGCGGTGCCGCGGATTCCTCGCGCGAAACGGGATAGACAGTAAGGCTGCGGATAGCGCGAGGCCCGAAGCGCGACTGCCGCAAAGTCAGAATAGTCACTTGCATCCCAGGTGCAGCTGACTAGCCTAGATTCTGCACGCAGACTATTACTTACGAGCAACGAGACTTGCAACAGACGCATGCGCGAATATTCATTAAAACGAATGGTTCATTGTGCAGCCGTTCATCCCAGGACGCAAGCTTATTGCAACGTTCCGCGAAATAGATACAGTATTCCGTGAATTGTAATACAAGGAAAAATACTTAAGGAGATAAAAGTGATCGTCATTAGACTCTCACGTATTATCGACCTTCCGATGAAGCATTCTTATTTCTCTTCAAGAAATTGATACGCAGCAAGATATTCGAGTCGCAGTATAGATAAAATCTCAATCAGACAGTTTAACATTTTATAAAGCATTATTAACGATCAAATAAGATTACAATTGTATTACGTGGAAACAGTTTTAATCGCTATATGATATTACGTGATTTGACAGTACCGTGACTGCTAACGTGCATGAATTTAAAAAAAAAATAGAAATTATGTTTCGACGAACGCTTTGTTTCGGAATTGAATAGCGGCATCGAATTATTGTTCCACGAGTTGCGATAAAACGATTGTTCGGAAGCGATCGATCAACATTTGCGAGCTACTAGAATTGAATCGAGCCGGTGCGCGACGGGGTAAGGAGTCGTGTCCGATGTTGCCAGGGAGAAAAAGTGAAACGTTTCCGTGAGAGTGCGGCCGATAGAACGGCGGGAAGTAGAACGTTAGGAAATTCTCACATACGGATAGTCGTGCTCTCCGGAGGATTCCTCGAAGACGAGAAAAAAAACGGCAGCTGAAAGCAGTGTCCTAGCATCTAGACGATCCGCGGACGGATTCCTCCACCTTTTCCTAGTTCCTCGCTGCAGCAGACCAGGTGATCCGACCTCGGCTCGCTGGCCGACGTTTCGCGTCGTAAATTCCGAGGAAATTGCAGCTAGCTAGGTCAATTACTGGCGCGCAATTTCGCATTCTTTTTCTTCTTCCTGCGGCTGTCTTTCTCGCGGATGGTTGACTCGCCTCTTCCCTGGCAACCCACGCAGCTGTCGATCAACGGCGACGAGCACGCCTTTCGAAAGGCTTCGAGCAGGGGACTCTTTTAATCGGTGCCATCGATATTTCGCGTATGCGACCCGACGACAGCTGATATTTCAAATTTTTCGCCCGAGCGTAGCCTCTCTCGAATTTCAACCGATCCCCATCGGCGTTGAAAAAAGATGTATCGGTTGTAACGATAGCCAGATGCGAGACTCGCACACGTTTCCGGAACTATACTGTTTCGAAACTTTTCCGGAACTAATCGCGTATCAATCATCCACAGTGAACGCGAGAGCATTCATATTCATACATAAGAAATGCATTTCTTTCGACGAGTTTCGATTTATCCAATTATTGAAAATGAGAACCGATCCCGTTTTGCTTACGCTGTGCAACAATTTTTACTTGCGAATTCATCTGAGAAAGTCTCGGTTTTTCTTCAATTTTGCTTGAACAGCGGCGTTTGCGAATCACACGATCGGCTGCTTATGAATAAATCATACGATTAATGACTCGCATTGTACCGAAGTATGTACCTACTTTTTAATTTTCTCGCGTGCAACCACGCATGACACCTGTGCTTTGCGCGGCCCGATTATTCCACCGGATTCGTTTAACTCTTTTCTAAACGACTAGCGAAACGTTCGCTAGCCAGTAATTATTCCGCTCGAATTATTGCAACGAGCGGGTGGCCCGCTCGAAAGAAGTATTTCCTGAAGGAAAGACACTGCGACGCGTCATTTGCATTTTTTATTATTCGTTCACCGTGGAAAGGTTAAGGAAACGGATAACATCAGTAATTATCATTAGTCCATATATTAGAGGCCAGATTGTTGAAACAGTTTATCGAATTATATGCACGTCGCTAAGCGTAAATTAATTCTAGAGGATCGAACGATATTTCAATTATTATATTGATTAATTATATTATAATATTTCAGATTGCAATTTCTGTGTCATCAATCTTGCTAATACAAATCAAATGATGTTCTTCTTTAGTTCATCTTAAGAAATCATAAGTTGAGGTAGATGATTTTCGAGTTGGAACTTGAGATACGTTTGAACTGAATATCTAGTAGAGGCAATCACTTTCTTCTTATGTATTTTCATTGTCGAACGAACCGTGACCGAGATGATTTCTTTCTGCGGGAATACATTTCAAGGTCCTTGGATGCATGCAGGAAGCGACAGTTGGCACGAAAGATTTTAGCATATGTCGGAATCCGCAACACGTGTATCGACTGTACCGTGAAGGAATGAATGAATATGCATTCCATTCATACAAGTAGCAAATCACTCGACGATTTGTCTTCGAACGTTGCGAGCACTGTAGGTACAAGCTAATTGCCAGGAAGCGACGATGATGATCGCGCGTCAAACAGAATTATTATTAAAAATCCTAATAAAAATCAGATGCTAGGTCTAAATAAACAGAAGTCACGGGTGTGCTCATCTGTTTGTTCAGAAATTACAGGTCTTCGTTATTTAATTGCTACTCTTATTCTCGAGTCTATCTCCTGCTCGCTAATGATTTCCAGTAAATTTACCGTGCTCGCGCAATTACTAATAAGAGTCGATATTCCATGTTTGACCAAGTGATCTCCAGGAACAAGTGTATAATTAATTAAATGTATGTAACGTGTTTTGAAAACACGATGCATGTTTAATAAATGTCAAACTTGCAATTAATGAGCATGCTTGAGGGCATAAAATGCAATTACTATTGATCTTTCCAAGAAATATTATAGATACGATAAGAAGTAAAAGAAGCCGTTGAACTCTGAATTAGTATTATCATACTGTTGATAACGAATGATGAATCCAGTCAGGATGAAGCGATTAACGCTAATTTTCTCGATAGAACTTTAATGGATCTATGCAGGGAGTATCGAGACGAAAAACGCGTTTACAGTTGTACTTCTTTTTCGGTTCGTAACGGTTAGCTCTCTTATCGTTAATATTAATCAGACGTGCTCATCAGCAGGACGTAATCATGCTGGTCACACACGCGAAACATTTGAGCATACTGCAAACTTTAACCTGGATTCTATCCAATGTTCTTTCGTCGATTTCGTTTGCAAAATTCTTTTTAGTAAGTAGCTGAAATTCATATAAAGCGTCAATGCACGTATTTCTCAAGTCTTCATAAAGGAGCTACTTAACATTTTTACTTACTATTATGAATCAAATTAGGTGTGGAATATTTTTCTTTAAATATATTTTAATATTGTCACAGATGATAATGGGAGCATCAGCTGGTTGTGTACAGTACTTGAAGTACAATTAGAAATAAATTTCTTATACTTGAAAAGAAAGGAATTTAATACACGCTAATTTTGTATGTATGGAGAGGAAGCCTGTCTTCCCTATTTCGCTTCATTTCTACAAGAGTCTCGACTCGGTATCCCGAACTTCCTTTGCATAATATGATTAAAGAGCTTCCATTCCACTCGCCCTGGGCAACCTTACAATCAAAACGCGTTTGCTCATTTCATTGCAGTTTGTACAAGTCCCAGACGTGAGGTGCAAATAATTTAGGCCCTTTAGTAGCTTTTAATCCCAAGCAGCCTTTATGAAAAGGAGAAAATGAAATGCAAGGAACCCCATCCATTAGGGCTAGGGGAGCTGCTTGACTTAGCGACACCCTTGAAATTATTCCGTTCTATCAGATGCGTCGTGGTCTCTTTGAACGTTGCTTGGGGATCGTTAACGGAGGGTTTGTTCCGATTCGGAACACCCTCGGGAATGTTTCCTGTCTGCATGGACGTTTTCGTATCCAGAACGGATGCACGGGCGCGTTTCCAAGGGCGGAAAGTGGAAAGACGGCTGGAAAACGAACGTCGGCTCACGTGCGACCAATCTGTCTGTCTGGAGGCGACATTTATAGAAACCCAGGCAACGTATGACCAAGGAAAAATAAAAAATACGTGCGAGGAAAAAATATGAAATCCACAGGGAATCAACTTAAATTAATTATACTCTCTGTGCGAAACGCAACGAGCTAATCGCGTTTGGCACCCGCTATGCTAAACAATTCAGCAGGTCGAGCGTAATGGCTTAAAAATGCGCGAGATATACATTAACCGTACTCCGAGCTGAACATTAACCGCAGCGCAATTAATCCTACTGTATTATTATTGTAAATAGGAACGGAGAGTGGCCAGATTATCGGCTCCCCGTAATTACTTATTGCAGAAGTTTCGTACAGCGTGGAAACGCATGGGAAAGTTACGCTGCGTGTTCCGTAAACAAGAATTATTAAAAGTTCGTTAACCGTGCATTCCACGTGCAACCAGAGATCATCAGAGCATTATGTATATGCGCAGCGTTCTTTCAAAGAGGTTCACCCCTCGCGGTGCAACATTAACGATCTCTATCAGTTGAATTCATTTGAAATCCCACTCGGACTATTATACATATTCCGTTCTTTGCATCCTGCGCATCTAGATACATTTCCTAACAAACGACGAAGTTAATGATCCGATGATTTCCCCCGGGACTGACACAATTCTCTGTTTTTATTGCAAATTCGAGAGATCCTTGACTAAAAATATTTTAAACGCCTCCGCGTTATTTTCCCTGTCGATCGCCGCGGAACGAAAATAGACGCACGTAGGTCGCGGGCGCAGCTGTGGATTTCTATCTATCATTTATTTCGTGTTCGCGCACCGTTCGCCCATTTGCGGCAGGTCAGTGACGTTACCCGGCCCACACGTATCGTCTGACAAATGACGCTCTTCCAACCGCCTTTCCATTGCATAAAGTGCAACGAGACATTCGAAGGCGACGCGTCGCGTGGACCGCTCGGGTTTTACGGCCACCCGCCCGGCCAGGAAACAACCTCTTTACCACTTTTTTTTCTACCCACGCCCACAGATTTTCGATATCGGCTCTTTGCGTTATTGGCTATTCTAAATGCGCTCTAGTACGAACTTCGCGAGCGTGTACTCACGTCTCCCGGGAACGCGAACGACCGTCCGATGCAAATGAACATGGGAACACTTTTTCCCGTTCGACAGTTTACAGAGAGCGAGCACGAATTAACGTTCTCGTTCGTTTAGCCTAACTGCACCTCCACGTTTCTCGTATCCAATTTTATACTACCACCGCGGTGCTTAATGAGAACATAGAAAGTGAAAACGCTTTCTGACCCGACTGCTACACGCTTTGAACTGTATACGATATTTCGCATGTTTGTTGCTCCTCGATGTTTCGATAAGTGGATTAACCGTGAGAATTCGGTATGAGTTTTCGCGTTGTCCTATCCACCAATGCGACGAACCCCGTTGGATACTGTTTTCGCTATAGACAGAGGGAAAGGTGTGTCCCGCGGGGTTCGCTCGCTGTGGGTGCATTCAACCTGCCCGGAATTTAAAACCCCTCGCACAATAACCTCTTCTCCTTTCGTACGTAGAGAAATCCAAGACTCGCCTTGTGAACCCGAGGAGCACAGGAAAGACCAAACCCGAAGATGTAACGTTACACTGTTAAATCCCGTATGAAACGCTAGTCACCAGCACCAGTGTACCCACTTTCATCTCTCGTGGGTTACCGGATGCAGGAACGACCGCAACAACGACATGACAGGATCTATGGTGTCTGGAGGGTTACCGGCTTATCACGAGAAACCGTTCCACATCGCTATCGTCGAAAGGTAGGCACTTATCTCTGATCTCTGCTCGATTCTATTGAAATTTCGCCGCTCGCTAAAAACACGACTGACATGCATTTTGTAAATGAAGTTTTCGTCGAAATTGTATTTTATCGTTTTCATACTTCATAGAATTGTGCATACACGTTGTTTAAAAATGCAGTGTAGAAAGTAGAGCAAGTAAAATCGTGCAACGGCCAGTTAGGCAAGTATTTTAAGCATTCGTGAAATACCGTTACGATCTCACCTGTGTCTTGCTGCCAGCATGACGGCGAAATTTCAGTGCGTTCCGTTTCGCGAGCAGCGAATCCGTTCTGCTTAACGTTTCGCGCAGCGACTGACGGTTCGCCCTCTCTTTACGAGGTGCAGAACGCGCCGCTTTCACGTTTTTAAGGCGCCCCTCGGCCATCGAACTGCATTCCGTGCGCTTAATCCATCTACGTATATATTCTATTTATAAATGGAAGAGAGCGTATGACCCTCTGCTCTCTAACACGCGCCCGAATATACGCGCACATGCCGCGACGCGCGGTTACATGTGTGCGCGAACGTTTAACCTCGAGAAAGGAAGTCTATTTCCGGAAAAAAGGCAGTACCTCGAAACTCGAAGAAGCACCCGGTGGCTAATACCCCTCTGGGGACGAAAAAGTCGTTCGGTTTATGCCCCCGTCCGTTTAAAAATAATCCGCTGACTTTTCGTTTAGTCTCGATAAGGTACAAGGGCAATGGTCCCGACGATTTTTAATTGAGAACATTCACGAATATACCGTGAACTTCTGCCATCGTCGGATGCAACGGTTTAAAAGCTCCATAGAGGTACATTAGCGAAAGAACGTCCCGTCGTTAGTGATAAATTTAAAACGCCGCAATCTCATAGTCGACGCGCGCCTATCTGAAAGTGGATGCATTCTCTCGTAATGGACCTCGTCCGAACCGAGGGCAGCTAAAATATAGAATTCTCAATATGAGACTGTCTCGAGTCGTGTTACGTATTCCTATTTAATATCTGGCTATCGAATTAATGACGGGAGTACAGTACGCGTTCGATATGAAGAATATAATGAACAAAAGTAATTAAGGTGAGAGGAGGATGCGTAGAGATGCACGACTCGAGACGTGGGTGCACGCAGGGAAGAAAGCCGGCAGGCGCTACTGCAGATTTCCGAGGCAGTCTTGCCGGAGGCGGTGGTACGGAACGACCGAAACAACAAACGGACAGCTCGCTTTTTCGCTCTTTATATTCAGAGTGGAAGTGATTTCACGGTTCGAAGGACCTCTCTTAGGCCTCCAGACAGGATCTAGGCGAGGCATCCTGCCTCGACGGTCGCCCTCCTCGGAAGCCTCGCCTCCTAGCGAGGCGTTAACCGCAATAATACATCTATTTCTTCTTCTCCCTTTCCGCGGCTCGTTTTTCTTTCTCAGCCAATTTGCGTCCCTCATAAAACAGACCTCTAGTTCGCGAGCCATTCGACAATCACTAGTTCGAATCGATTTTACAAATAACCTTGCGATCTATCCGTTAATTGAAATTCGCTAGCATCGAGAAACAAGTGTTTCCGCACATTGTATGGCGGACTGGCAGACAATGTATCCCAGAGTGAATGACTCGAACGGGGGTTGGTAATTTCGTGTTACATCCTGTGGTCGCCGCCGGTCTGATCGAATTCGCGACGCCGATTCTCCCAGGGAAGCTACCGTGAGAGATAGGACGAAAGGACGATCTGACGGACGCGACGATAGAACGCAAACCCCGCTCGGTTCACTTCGGTCGATCAGTTTTTGCGGTGAGTCTTGGTCCACCGAACAAGAGGACTCGGTGTGCGCCCGTGGGACATCTGCCGCGTCGAACCGCACGCCGTAAACGTACTTGCATTCCCGTAACGATAACTTACGGGGTGGATCGAAAAGTTCGTGGGCGGGGGAAAAGTGGCCCGGTTGAAATTTCATCGGGACCAGAAATGGCTGGCTGCCTCGTACGATTTTTCTGGCTCCCCTTCGTTCCACTCCCACTCGCGACTACGTGATTCACCTTTAATACCTACCTTCTGTAGGCCTGCCCCTTTATTATCTACCTCGACAGAACTAACGGCCTTAGTTACAATTTTATAATTCGCGTTTCTCTGACTCGTTGTACTCGAGATGCGCCATGCGCGGCCTTCTGTGCTTTTCGCGTGGCGCTTGTTTAGCTCTCGAGTGCCGTTTGGTCTCCCAGCCGCGATCGACGGATTTATGCCACCGTCCGGTTGCTCGAAGTGTCGACAGAATTACGATCGAATCGTTAAAACGCACTCGCGCTGCATTGGAGCTCGGTAAAACCATGTGGACCGTGACTGCAGTCGCTGCAGATATCCAGGGTATCGACGCGGCATGTATACACAAGAAGGCCGTTCACTTTTTTCTTCCCCCGTTTTTCATATAATTTCCATTTTCTCCCTGAGCATCGACACGTACACTTTCTTGCAACCGTATCCGGCCTAGTTCAACTTTTATTTTATTTTTAGTTACAAGTCTGAACCACGAGTTTGTACAACAATTTTTAGGTATACCGAAAGTAGCGGTTAAGTTATTTGCATTTAAGAGCCGATGCGTGAATACTTTAAAAATGATAAATGACGGGCAGAGGGAATAGGAGAACGGCAAATGGTCCTCGCATGTCAAAGCGACTGGTCATCCTGACCAGTTTCCACGAACATGGTCGAAAAGGGTTGAGGCCCACCCGATATGAATGTCGTTTAATTAGGGCAGTCGGTTACACCCCTCGCAGCACGCGTGTTTATAGGGTATTAAATAGTTAATACGGGGTCCGGCAGGCCCCGCGCAGAGGCGCGTGCTACCGTTGGAGAGTAAAATGCCACTCGGCGAGTTCGTCAGGCTATTGTGGCCATCATTTGGAGTCTCTCGATCGGACATTACCCTCCCCGTTTACCCATTATTCGATCCAGCGGAATGATCGTAATTTATCGCCGGATCGGTTACGTTCCACCCGACTTTTCGCTCGTCTCGCCCGTTGAATTCTTGCTCACGCGGACGGTACAAGTTTCCAAACCTGCCCGATATTTATGATTTATTACCGTGCATACAGGTTCGGAATTAACTTTCATTTTTAATCTAACGGTCCCACGTTTATACTTTCCTATGCGAATGCACTCGAAATTCTTTTCTACATCAACCGTTATCTCGGCGAACGTTAAAAAACGTTTGGTCCTTTTGCGAAGATGCTCAATCACGCAGCGTATAAAGATACGCGAGGAGAGAAGTAGAACAGACCCGTATCAAATGACCGTTAATGAACTGGGTGGCGTACAAAAAATGATCGATTAACTTTGGTTTCGTGAAGGGGGAGGGGTTTGATCGATCGAGCCCGAAACGGGCAATCCATCAAAACGTATCCGACGCAAGTTCGTACGGGTCAGGTGTAATTTCGAATCCGTAAGGCTGCTCCCAAGAGTAATTCGATCAATTAGCTCCACGCTGGAACACCGCGTTACACGCGTACTAGCGATAAATGCTCGTTAAAAACGATACACCTGTATTTCCATAGCCACCGTATCACGGTGAGAATTACGGGAAGTTAAAAAGAGAGAATGGAATCGACTGGACGTCTTGCCGTCCACGCTCCTCTCACATTCTCTTTTTTCTATAATTTGCCTCGACTCCACGGTAACGTGTCCCTGCTCCCCTTTTTTTGCTTTACACTCTCGGAACTTCTCGAGTAATTGGATATCGCAACGACCAGGTCCTTAACGATCTTGGATACAATAACGCGGTGAGGTCACGTCCTGTTTTAAGTTTCCAATTATACTCGAAACCTACGAGACAAGACCCGATGGTTATTGGAATTAAATCGTATTTAAATGGTCAACCTGCGCGGTTCGCATTTATGAAATCGTGTCAAATACGGATATCCACGATATTATCAGAGAAGACATTTAGCTTTAAATTCGATTTAACGCGATTGCGTGGAGCTCAGAAATTAACCGTATTAGATGCCATTATCGAAATGACCAGCTAGGATGACATGGAGAGTATGAACCAGCTGTCTCGTAACGCTCCCCCAAGGTACAGAAGACCCCACGGTGCCATCACGCATTATAATTAACCATATATGTATACAACGTCGGCCACCCCCATGCTCGTACCACATCGAAGATAAGTAAATGCTCGGACACGGGCCTATACAGAGTGTCGCAAAAGCACGAACCGACCGTTACCAATTTTTTACGGGTCTGACCGTTCCTCATCATATTTTTTTATGACATTCCACGCGGTTGATCGAATTTACAATTTTTTACGGGTAAAGATTGCATCAGCAT
>SHCU01000286.1:115710-127547 GCA_004307685.1 Ceratina australensis | reverse complement strand
TCGACTCACCCTATATTGCTACCCCACGCGCGCCTGCGACGGACCACCGTGGCACGAATCCAGGTGAATGTTACAAAATGTTCGTTACAGAATACCGTTCAGCTGGCTAATTTTTGATGTAACTTCGTTCGGCCGAAAATTATGTACGCTCGAACGCTTAACGGACTTTTCAGAAGGCTAATTGAATTACGTCGGGTAGGGAATCAATGAAAATAAAACATGTGTATGAAAGCACGATCGTTTATTATACTTCTTAAATAACTAGTTGACTAGAGTTTGGCGTGATGCTAAATTATTCGGATATACATAATAGGACTTTCTCCGACAGCTCGGAAGACGAGATTGAACAGCATCGGAGCTTGCGTTCTCGTATTTTAGTTACTCTTTGGAGGTGCTGCATTCATTGTTGTTTCGTCGGGGAACCAACTGATTCAGGCTTTCGACGGCTCACTATCCTTTGACCAAGAACGTAAGGGCATTTGTTCCATCACGGTCAAACGAATCTAACCCGGCATTTCATCTTTTTGATTCGGGAAAAAAAAGAGAATGCACGCAGGTATATGAACGCGACAGTGAGCCTATCCAAACCTCCATGTAGTATAAAATATAGTATCACCTGACGCGGTATTTACAGAAGTAATATAGATATACATATATAGTTAACAATCGACGTTCGGTGACGCCGATGGTAATAGATTAATTAAGACGATGATTGCGTATCACGGAAGAACAATGACGTATAAAAATATAGGATCATCGATCAGCCAAAATTAAATGTCTGTTCCTGTCTTCAATTCTGTGGTCCTTTCTTCATTAAAGGTTTTATCTTCAACGTTTTCGATATTTCGTTCTGCTTGGCAGAATCCATTGACGACGCGAGGGGCTTCTTGTTCGTCTCGCATACCTTCCGAGCTCGCCAATAATCTGTAACAAACAATACAAATCAGGTTAAATTTTACAGTCAATCAGAAGTTCTTAAAGTTAATTGTTATTCTGTAAAAATTGAGAGTGAAAACCGTTGCGATGTTTTTGTCCGGTAGTGAGCCGCAAGGTTCCATTAAATAAAGGAAGAAAGCGCGTTTCTAAAGCTGGAGGGGTCAGCTTATTGCGATGCGACAGTTTAACATTCACTATGTATTTACATGGGGGAACGAACGCGCCACGCGAGAAACACGAAAATTTCCACAACAAAAGCCACGGAACGAACAAAACCGTCTTGCGAACACTCTATTTTTGATCAGGTAGTCACCTGAGTGCCCTTGCTGTTTCCTTTTTTTCTCTCAAATCTCTCTGCCCTTTCTTCGACGCGCAGGTGCGATTCCACGCTAATGGTATCACGCTGGCAACTTCTTGTTTACATTGTTCGCGTACATCTTTTAAGAAGAAGGGGTGGTGTATCGGATGAGAGAAAAAATGAAGAAATAGTTTAGAAACGACAACCATTTCTGATTATTAAATTGGTGCATATGAAATTTCGTGTTGAAAATTATGTCATGCTATTACGAATACTTTGATGGAGGTATAGAATTCACAGATGTTAGAGCTTATTATTTTTCCTATATACAGAATAATTGAAGTATTTAAACAGAAACATGCAAACGGAATAAATTATTTCAATTAAATAAGAGTGTACATCTGTTCCAAATAAGTGCAGCAATCTAATAGCTCGAAATCGAAGGACTTGTTTCGTCGATACGAAGACAAGTGCTGAAGCCTTGAACAAATCGGAGTAGCCATATGTCGAGGACACGTTGATCTTTTCTCCCGCCCTCCTTTTCGCACTGGTTTGCCATATGGCGCGCGAAACTAAGCTCTTCCTTAACCGACGTCCATTCCGTCTCTCTTTCCTCCTAGCTCGAATCTCGTCAAGGATTCCGTCTGTCAACATCTGTTTCCACGCCTAGTCGAATCAACAGAATTTATCCTAGCTCTGGCGAAGGGAGACGGACGACGACGTCCAACTACCTGTCCATATGCTTCGAGAGGGAACAAAGATCGAGAGCACCTTTGTCCTCTGCTAGTAGGTGCAGCACCCTCGATCTTTCAGAGTTCTTCAATCGAACTGTAGGATTTCCAACCGAGGATTTTAAAAAGGAGGCCAAATTCTTTAAACCTCGAAGAACCTGAATATCTTCATCTTTTCTTTGCCAGTAAATGGATCACAATTTTCGAAGATTCCCGATGTATTCGATCCTCACGTAAATCGAACAAAAATATAGAACGTTTTCCTAGCTCTTCTATTCATCGTAATATACAGATCATTAAAATAATAATTGCATCTACCCAGAAGACTGTTCATGTTTCAATTTCACCATATTTCAGTTCCTACTCGTTCTGATCTTCTAAAATTATTTTTGCTCCACCCATTAAACACGTTTTTACTTCGAGTTGCTTTAGGCGTTTATTGCTAACGCCATTAGCGTGATAATTTATGAACACAGGCTGCCGAGTGAACAGATACTTGAAAGCGAACGTCTAGAGGAAATGCAAATGCGCAATGCGATCGGTTACGAAAGCAGCTATCGCGACAGGTGGTGCGCGACCTTCGGAAGGTCCCGGTGTCGGTATATCGCTCATGTTTGCGGGTCTGATTTAATCGTGGGAAAAAGACACCAAAGTCGTCACAGAAGCGTAGCGGGGGTTAACAGGTGTTAGAAGGCGATGCGCAGTGTCTCGCTCCGTTGACTTTTCACGGATGTCCGTAGGCTTTCGCATTATCAAGACGCTACCAGGAAATATCTAATCTAAGCGATTCACGCGCGTACACGTAAATCAGTTATCTGTCCTGTTTAAATAACATTTCTCGCAATTAGCATTAGACGGTTAACGCTGGAGCACGGAACGATCGCGTACGCACTTGGCCGACGAGATATGATATCCATCGCGCACCGAACGACCGTTTGGTGCTCCGCGTGGTTTTCAAGAAATGAGCCCGCAAGCTCGTTTTACTCGTTGAAACTGGGGCCCTTCGATGAGTCACAGGAGGACCCTTCAGGTAATATTCGTCCGCCTTCGAACGCGCGTGACTCACCGTCGTGATTCACTCGGACGATCTACACGAGAAAGGATGCTTTCTAGACCTTCCACGATCCTGCGTGCATGCTTTTAACGATTCGTCATTCGACTTGTGCGTCAGATCTCAACAATGCCGTCCAAGAATGCGGGACTCGAATCTTCGGTCGCGAAGATTTACCGCGGGGGATTTATATCAGTCTTAAGGACGCGAGTAAAATTTTTTAATGTTCGTTAAATCAAGAAATCTAAACCTTGCGCGTTTCGTAGCGAGAATCAGGAAGGAGGGAGGGGGAAAGGGAAAAGGTTCGAGGGACCCGGCGCGACCGGCAGATATGTAATTTTGGAAAGCGATAGCGGTCGGAGGCGGGAATCGAAAGTTTCTGTCTAGCCGCGTAAAACCAGAAGCTTTGGTGAGGGAAGGTGGAGGAAGAGGGAAAAGGCGGAAGAGGCGCGGAACGCGAGGCTAGACTAAGAAAACAGGTCGAAGCCACGCGACCGGCCTGCGCTTGCGCTCCTGCGCTACGCTATACCTTCCCTTCCCTCGCTAAGCGGTCTCGGTTTCCCGCCAAAAACCCATCACGCACTACCATCATGCTATTCTTATCAATTTGGTTTTCGTGCACGTTTTTCCCTTTACGTCATACGATGTTCGCGTTATCGAATTTTATTCCATAATTTTCTCGGAAATTATGCTGCTTCCTTCGTATAATAATCGATAATTAGACGAATTTGTAAACGAGAAGCTTGTTAAAATTACGAGCCAAGCTTTCCGAGTACGTAGCGTTGAGTCACACTCGGAATACCATGCGCACGTAAGAAACCGTTCTATTTCATAGAGAAGCACCATACGTTTTCATGTTGCATCAGACGTTCCGAGCGTGGAAAATGAAAAAAATAAGTAAATATGTACTCACCGTGGATATTGGTTTGCCTGGCGTAAGGACTGTTTCGCTTCTTGGGCGACTGTTCGTACTTCTCGTGATGGTTCCTTTGATAATTGTTCTCCTTGTCTTCGGATCGAGGATCGACGCCCCATCGTGCCGCGAATTTGCTTCTCTCCGTCTCGAGCGCCTCTTGAAGCATTTCCACGGTTTCTCTGGGGTTCGGCTTGCCGAACAGGCAACGTGGAACCCGCGAGGCCATCGTCGAGCTGGACAGGACCGTGAAGTGTACCTCGCAGCAGATCGAAGCAGCCAGCATCTCGTAAACCTCTTATGTTTCTGAAGAATCGTAGCGATCAGTGGAAACAGTCGCTCCGAAGTTCCTGGTTGCACGGTGTTCCACGCGATGGATTCGTTTTTCGTTCGTCTCTTCCAATGAAACGTGATTCGACACGTTTTCCTCGCTTCGTCGGGTTCGTTACTCCTTCCTCGATTGTTCTTCGGAAATTTCAATCGATTCTCTCCAACTTTTCTGTCAAGTTTTCTCGAAAATTCGACGCCGCTTGCGCTACCGGGACCGAACTGGAGTGAAAACTCTCCGATCTTCACTCGACGACGGTCGGACTCGTTCTGGCTCTATCTTTGAGCCGAGACGGAGGCCCTCTTCAAGTCCAGTCAGACCCGAAGCCACGAGGCCCGGGGCCCGTCCATCGGCACTCACAATTCAAACCTGATTGGTGCGCCAACGTGAGTGCGCAGTAAAAATGGCGCGCACTTGCTATGCCTCCGTCTCCGTTCGACCAACATCCCCTCTCCTTGTCCGATCAATAAACCATGCCTCCGTCCTCGTTTATTCGTTTCACTCGCACCACCGGGAGTCCAACGGATTATGCTAAGTGATTTTGGAAGGGAAGAAGCTCGCGCTATAAAACCTTTTATTTTTTCTTAAAGCACCGCGCCGTATAGAGCGATCACGATCGCGCGCGCTATTTTAGACACATACTCATCTTCTTATCGTTGTGATCATTCTTGCACGTGATACCGGCTCTTAAACAAGTTCTCTGTTATTATTGGCCGGATTATCTGTACTAGTTGATATCTGGAGATAAGACCGATGATATGTATCGTAGTAGTTATTGTCTCAGCTTTCATTAGATATCAAATCGGGAACAATTCGTGTTTCGATATTTTCAAGAAGAGGACCTCTCGAAATAGTAAATATAGCTCGACGCTGTTAACTTATGCGCTCAACGTTCGATCCTATCGATCTTTAAAAGAAATACGCGTTGTATTTTCGCGGCAAGTCGGGGTCCGGCGACGAGAAAAAAAGGAATGATCGTTCAGGAGCAGGTGGACCAGGCCAGAGAGAAGGGTGGGAGGGCCGATGCAGGAACAAGTTTCGCGCTTAAAATCGAACATCGCGCCCGTTGCAACTCGTTCGTGTCAAAACAGTTTTACAATGGTCACGAAACGGTCTAATCGCGATGTAACCCGACACGTTGATCGCCTCTCAATTCGAGACGGATCATTGTTGCAACCTTTTGTTTAAGTAAAAAGAAAGCGTCCCGACCTTTTTCAACCGATCGGGATCATCGTGTACGCGAGATCTCGTGGCTGACATTGTGGCACGATACGTAACACGATAGGGGTTTCGTGTATTCCGTAGGGTACGGTGAACAGTGCATGCGAGGCAACAAAATCGAGGCAGAAATTTCATCTCGATCTAACTTGCATCAAAATTAACGCTTTGTTCTTCATGTTTATATATTCGATGTATACGTGTTTCCTTTGATACTCGAAATACGTGCAGAGTTAAATTCTTTAATAAAATTAGAATTGTTGCATTTAATTCCAAACTTGCTTAATTTTGTTATTCTATCAGTACTTGTTATATTAACACTTTATTGACCGCTAGTCTATTAATCGGCTTTCGGCCATCGAATTATTAAATTATTAATTATTTAATTATATATTGAATTACTATTACCTTGAATATATTTCATGTTAGTATGTTAATTCATAATGCCTTTTATTATATAAAATAAATGAAAAATAAAGTATACATGTTAATAAAATTGCATTCCTTTAAACAAAAGGAATAAGCACGAAGAATTAAGAATTAAGCCGGTACTTAATGAATGGCAGCCTCAAAAACGACCGGTCGATAAAGTGTTAATTTGATTCGCAAGCAGACACTGTGATCAGAACAATGGTGTAATTTAGAGAAGAAATGAATTTGGCAAATCGATTGTGTTTCAAGGACTCGTGCGTGTATCACGGTTCTGCGATCGATGGGGGTAAATTCGACCGTTACAGAAACCGAGCTGAAAAACACGGTACACGCCGTAGATCATGCGGGTAGACGGGGGTTCGCGTATGCGCGTTACGTATACATGCAAAAGTGGCCTCGAGTGTGACCAAAGCCACGGACAGGTGAACACCGTGACCACGATGGTCAGCCCGGCGTAACGATTATTACCGAGGTTCCTGATTGCTTTCCAAGATTTTTTGCGACGTTCCCACATACTTAGCTACCGAACGCCATCATCAAGACGTCGCGATTGGTCAACCCGCAAAGAAACACTGACACTTGTCGCTGAACGTGTCGCAGTTCGTTTTATTCGACGTAAATAACTTTTATCGTGCAAGTGCTCCTGTGAATACATGTTTTTCCACGCCTCGTAATCGAGATAAAAAGAGAAGGGCAAAGCTTGAGAACTCGCATCTCGGATAGATACGAAATTTTGATCTCGTTCGTGGCAGCAACCATCGGATCCTGCGTCGAGGAAACGACGACTTCCTCTCTGCGTTTGAACGCGAGACCATCGATATCCGGGAGGGGATTTTTCAGTTTGAACGGTCCGCGCTCCCCAACGAGTTCGTTGCTTCCGGTCCCCGGCACCCAGACCGGAACACACAGGGAACGCACGGACAGTGACGTCATTGCGTCAAAAATTAGAGAGAAACCGATCGGCAGGGGTTCCTCCGTCAGGATGTAGTTAATACCATCGACTTTAACCCAAAGACGATTACCAGGGGGGTCCGATCATTTTCCACTCGCCTGAACGATTTAATAGACAATCCAGCGGGCAAGGTAGACGACTACCTCTCAAGAACGTGAACCATCATCGACTTTTCGTTCATTCCTATTAAGATTTACGAGTACGAGCTTTCACTCTGGATTCTTTAAGATATTAACATGTTTATTGTTTATTAAACTGATCGTACAAGACGATTAAAGTGACGGAAAGAATTGTATCAATGGAAAGAATTTTATAGAGAGCTTATTTGAATGGAAGCGAGAGACAAGTACTAGCACTCGATCCTAGAAAGAAATACAGAAATATGAGGGAAAAATTCACAAAAGTTCCCTCGGAGTTGAAGAGATCAGATGTGAAATACTCAAGTTCGCCGCGGATATTCATAACGGACAGTTTGAATTCGAATTCGAAAGAGTAACGATGAACAGCTGACTGGTGAACGGCCAGGACTCGGACAAAGACGGAGTTACAGAGGAGGCGCGCGGAGAGAAATCGCGAAGAATGGAATTTGAAAATTCGAGACCGAACCCTTTGGCCGGCGCGACGACGACGGTCCGAGCAGCTGGCAGCATATGCTTCCGAAGGAGGGAAGAAAGGAACGAGACGTCGCGAAGGACAACCCGGTTGCTCTTTTCTCTCCGTAGTTAACGTTATCGCGGTAACGTACACCGATCGGTATCTTTTCAAGCGCCAGGAGAAACAGTTCCGTGCACATCCTCCATCAATTAGTAACCGATCGTTTT
Source organism: Ceratina australensis (assembly GCA_004307685.1). Lineage (NCBI taxonomy): Eukaryota > Metazoa > Arthropoda > Insecta > Hymenoptera > Apidae > Ceratina > Ceratina australensis. The sequence goes on along the minus strand of SHCU01000286.1, from coordinate 119,867 downwards.
TCAATGGAACCTGGGTTCCTCTCGAACTGAACTCATTTCAAAAGATGCATTTGCAACGTACCCTTATACCGTGGTGCATCTACCATACCAGTGTCGAATCTTACGACATATACTGCATAATATATTATAGCTATACACTCACCATTAAAAATCATGATTTAAGTATATTCTATGATTTTGATATGTAACTAGTCTCATTACAGAGGTAATAATTAGTATATGGTTGGACATGTCTACAACTTACGACAACTATTTTTGGCTAGACATAAACATAAATCAGAACTGGCCAAGAATAATTGTCATAGGCTACGATGCAATATTTGCTGATACGATACAAGGGTCTGTACGGTCTGCGTATCTTCGATAAGTATATCCGGATGCCGTTATCAATCGGCGAGAAGGTTCGTAAACAAAGAGCCGAAAGAATGAGAATAGAAAGAAGCACGAGGAGCGCGGTCGGAACAATGCAGGACGTGTTCGTAATCACCTGTGCACTCGGGTACCCTGTAGCGCGAGTAAGAAAACAAAGGCTGGTTTTCCACGTGCACGTACACCACCAAGGAGAACGAAAACAAACAGAATCCTCCGTGTGGACCCTGCGTAAGTGCACCTTTACACGGGAATTCGATACGCTTGAACATGTTTGGTCATCTGCCGCTCACGAGGCGCGTGACCTATCCGGGAGGCTGGCTGAGCTCGTGCGTGAGCTCAGTTTCTTGGATTTTTCCGTTTTTTCCCTTAAACTCTCGGTCGGAATCCATTCCCCGCGGAATCTACCTGGTTTCGGTGAAAATCCGACCCCTGCGTTTGTATCTCCGTCAAGAATCGGCTGTTTCCAGTCACCGTAGACAAGGCGCGTCGCGTTTGTATATCACGTCCGTCCTAGAGGATAAGTGACGAAGGGGGTGGGCCAGGCCAGCTGCTCTACATAGATGCAGATGCCTCTGAAATTTCGGGAAATTCTGTTAACGGCACGCGCTGAGAAATAACGACCGAGCAGACGCAGCATGCGTTTTTTTTCTTTTTCATTTCAAATGATAAAAAATAATATTGGTAAAGATCATTTTTATCGGAAATGCAATTGAGGAGAGCTGAATTGAGTGATAGAGGTTTAATGCTGGACTTGCCAGTTCCGAGCCCTCTATAATTCCATCCGATGGGAACAATCTGAAGTAATTGAACTAGCTTAACTTGCGTGCAACCGAGCCGCGTTGGAGAGGAAGCGTTCAACGCAGAACGTACCTGTCCACTTTGTAACCTCGTGCGTGCAAACCTCGAGTTTCGTTCATTTCCCATCATTAACTTTACGCGTGATCGAAAGGAGCAAGACGTCTCGATGCACGCCTATTACACGCGTATTTTATTACTCACTGGCGCTTATAAATACCATCGGTGGGAACGCTTAATCTCAATTACGCATTTTTCTTACGCGCAAAAATCGTCCGGTGAGAATGAAGAATTCTCGCAACGATTTATCCGCGGTGCCGGCGATCGCAATTAAGATACAACAATGAAACGGAACACGCTCGGGGAGATATTTTTCCGTAGGACGAAAGAGAGCAGCGTTCGAGATACGAACAATGAATGCGGGAGGAAGGCGTGACCGAGAGAGTTTTTCGAGTCCTTGCCACGATCCAGCTGCTCCTAAGTACCTACCTTCGCCGTTGCTCTCTCAAAACCACCTCCGCACGATAGTTCTCTCAGATAGACCGAATAACCGGCAGATCTCCCAAAGAGACGCCCAGGAGGGGGTGGAACAGCTGTTCACGCTGCTTAGAAACAGACCGTCCGCACGCATCTTCATACGCGCTTTCACCATTTAACATTTGCTCATCAGTTATCTTGTGAGACGATATAAATTGAATGATTCTTACAATCTCAGAAGACAACTGAATTATTCGTCTTACAAAAAATAATGCCCCTCAAAAAAGAAAGGATCTTAAAACAAAAAAATTCAACTATATACATTTTTTTTTTAACGAGTTGTATACGCTCATTGACCCATTTAACGGGCAGCTGTTCCAACCAAGGCTGCGTCACGATTTAAGTACGTGAAATTTGACAAACGAAGTATCGTTTTAAAAGTCACCGCGCGCCTGCCGGGGCTGCTTTTTAAAGGAGCGTGCGGTTACGTTAGCGGTTGGGACTCGTGGGTGGATGAAAGGAGAAGAAAAAAAGAAAATAGTAGGGAGGGTTCCGTCGGCCAGGAAACGCGAGGATCGCCAGATGCCGGGGGTAATTAAATCGCCGTAAACAGGAGCAGAACCTTTCACATTTCTTGACGGATGGCAGCCCCCGAGGCAGAGCTACTCTCTGAGAACCAGATCCTGAGTACCAGCACGCGAATAAGGGAAGAACGGAAATTCGTGTCCGTTAACCGACTCCCATCTCCAATGAAAATGATCATCTTTCGCGTTCCCTCGACATTTTTTCGTCTCGTTCTTCGGCTAAATCGCTGCCGTGCTTCCGCCGATCTGATATCGCGTGATTTCTCGGGTCCACTGGAAAGCAGGAAGGACGCATCCGTTCGACGAAACAGTAAACGTTGGATACGTCGATACGAAATCAAAGTTGGCCGATCATTTTTTAACGAAACGCTGTGACTCGTTACGTTGCTCGCGTCGCTACGAGCATTCCGCTTAAATCTGTTCGCGCGTGCCAGAATTTCAGGGCTCCGTTAAACCGGCGATGAGAAAGATAAGTTCGAATCGGAAACGAATCTCGAGGTGGCTTGGGAACAGGGCTCCCGCCAATTTCTTAAAGCGTGCTCGAGGCAGTGTAACGGCCGTTGGTCCGAGATGCCTCGAAAGCGGCAGGTGCAACTCGGGCCAAACTTCATTAAACACAATCCCATCTGCGCCCTCATACTTCCAAAACGTCTTGCGGCCGGTGCTGCTGCGTGTCCTGAGACGAAGAGAGAAGAGGAAGAAGAACAGGAAGCTCGTGGAAGCCACGAAACTATCGGTTAACGCGTCTCGCGTCTTCTATTTTTTTTTCATGAACGTTACGAACAATTCTTAATTCAATCCATCGGTGGATGTAAATCGAAACTTTTCGCGTGGACAGACATATCCGCCCGGGATACGGAGTTAGGGCAACCGGATATTCATCCATTCTACAGCTTCTGTCGGGAAGTTTCTCTCCTTGTCAAGACCGAAGAGACCGTTTTCGGTTAAAACACAAATCGTTTCTTGGAAGAAGGACGCAGCCACGTGGCCGAATCCTCGTGGCACGCGTGCCTGCTTCTTCGGGTCTTGGAGATTTATTGATATTGGGATCCTGTCTGCCGGCGAGGAACGAACCAGGATCACGAATCCAAATTAGACCATTATGGACGCAACCGATTCTTGCCAACAGGCTTACGGATAGATACAACGAATTAAAGCTGTCTCTAACCAGACTCTGCACGATTACTGCCATTATGTCAGAAGTCTGATCGAAGAGGATGGATACTTTTTATTTATTAGTCAGACAAATTTGCGATTTACACAATTGATATTAAAAGTATAAACTGTTCGATACACGTATAGGGGCGAATGTTATTTGTTGTGTACAATGCCAGCCTCGGTGGATTTGCCGATGGCAATTGAAGCATGCACCGTGCGGCCTGTGCACCGTGCGTCAATACAGCCGTGCTGAAAAGAACACTTGCCAAACGGCGCGAAGGAAAAACTGTCCTCCCCATTTTCCCATGAACTTGCCGTCTTAGCAAAAGGTGCTGCGCTTAGGGTACTTCCCGCGGCTTACCAGGTCCACAGGACATCGTAAAAGGGAGCCCGGCTACGTGGAACGAGGTGCATAATAGGGTCTCCAGGATCTTTAAACTTTAAAGGGACTACCCTCGAACAGCTGACGCATTCTAAGGTGGCCCAGGTATCCTGCCTCGATAAATTCTGAACATCTTGAAAAAAGATTTTCGCCTTTCCCGAAAGTGAAAGACACCCTCGCGAGGAAACGGTCAGGGGAAAAGGCGGGAAAACGCACGACAGCTCATCCCGATCGAAAAGTTTAGCTACCTTCTATTGAGATTGTTTACGCTCTTAACCGTTTGAGTCCCGGAGGTTTTTTTAAAACACTATTGAAAAAACCCCAAAAGCGCTTCAAAGATTCTCCGCTTTCTCTTTGCATAGTCTATTATTTATTTTATTTCAGTTAAT
>SHCU01000286.1:86393-97172 GCA_004307685.1 Ceratina australensis | reverse complement strand
CTGGGCCCGGGCCGCTCGGGTTTTCTTTCCAAGTATGGCCGATGACCCATCGGGTAAAATTATAGTCTAATACAAAATGGCGTCGCACAAAATCTTCTTCAAATAGCTATAAATTTTATGACCTGAAGTGGAAGAGTAAATACGGGCCGTACCCGGTTAAAGCCGATTTTTATAATTTTGGCCATTATAACTATCTACTTACTTTAGAGGGTATACTTAGAAGGGTATTTTCACGGGAAGACGTTAAAATAGTTATTAGCTTGTTTAATCAGTATTTTGCTGAGATCTCAGAAATTAAAGAAATTTGATAAACAACTATATCCATTGGTTGAAGTAATTTTTCAAAAATGTAGCGTTTACAATATAGATACGTATCTTCCAAGTAGATCGAGGTACCATTGTACATTTTTAAATTAGTTAATGATGAAATGTTCGGTGAAAGTTAATTGAGAAAATCGCGCCTTTCCATGCTCGCCCGCAACTTTCTTTAAATGGCTTTTCCAGGAGAGATTTACATGTAATTGTACCTACAGTATGAGATTCCTATTTCACTGTACCAGGTGCTTATGTATCTCTAAAGAATATCAGTTATATCTGTCATATATTATGTATTCACGTGAACAGTTTTGCATATTCTAGTTAATGATGAATAACTAAAGAAATAAATTAAAAAATTCAAATTTCCGCGTGAGGACGAGGGTCGTTCAATAATCAGCGACTGGGCGCGCAAGTAAATAGAACGGATCTGGCCCCCTATCAATGTCGTATTGTTGAACTCGAATCGTTTCTCGCAACACGCCATCGGACATCGTCGAAACTTCGTTTAATAATAATAATTACCCATCGAGCGTGTAGGTACCGTTCCCGGGGTAGGATCGTGCTCGAGTTTTGGTCGTTCGTACGAGAAAAAGTGCGGGCTGTATCTTTAGACCGACGGTGGCTGACGCAGAAAGATCCGGTTTCACTTGGCTCGGATGCAAACGAGATTATCTCCTAATCTAAAGACCGAAATTTCTCCGCACATTATTCCGCGCTTTCGCGAACATTTTTCATCTACATCGAAAGAATCTACCCGATCGACCAAAGCGATCTTTTAATTCCGTAAAATGCCGAGTATCAAAGAAGACCGGCTCGAGAAATGGGCGGAACTTCTGCTCGCGAGCGAATCACGAGCCAGAAGCTATTTTAGTAGTTTGCAAAAAGGCCGGCATCGCGTTATTAATACTCCGTCACACACTCGGAACAAGTAATCATAAAGATATCGAGTACTGCGACGCGTGCTCAATTTCTCGAGACCCTGTCCTTCAATCGTGTGCGCGTTGAATCGCCTCGGCTCTACGTAAAACGTCCGTTTCAGAGGCTAGAGGCTATACAAAGTTCAAGCCCGATAAAGCGTCCTCGGGACGGAGCGCGATAGACGAAATTGTCGTTTCACATTATTCTATGCGCATCGCGCTAAGGAAAAATTATTCTTTCGACCTTTTCCGAGGGAATTAACAATTAATCGAGAGGCGCGCGCGCGCGTCCCAGTCTCCTGCCGATGCGATGGTATCGCGGCCGTGAAAGTACTCGCTCACAATGAGATTGTCCAGAATTTTACCAGTTCCCGTTGTCTCACTACGATAGTTACAAATAGCCAGTTTGACTGCCTCTATACCGTTGCCACGTCTTTTTTTTTCGTCAGAGACCGGCGTACCGTGACGCACGGTGAAACGAGAAATCGATGGTGAAAATGATTGCACGAAACGCTCGTTTCGACGTAGCCACGACGTTACAAAATTGACAAACGAAACGTACGTTCGTTCGGGCAACGTCTTACATGTTTTCCAATCCGTTCGCGATAAAAGTGCTTCGCGAGGAGGAAAACAAAATTGCATGCATCGGTCTTGTGGTGTGTGTCGAAACAGTATTAGCGGCTCGCGTCATTCGCCGACGTCACCGCGTTTCCGCTTAAACGTCGAAGCGTTTTTTCGTTTTAAAAAAAAGCGACGCCTTCGCGGTAAGTCTAATGCGGGCGATTCGATGGAAAGAAGCGTGTCGCGCGTTCTTTTATCGAATCTCAATGTTCACCCGTGTGGCCATATGTTTTGCAGATCGGAAGAGCGAAAAAAGGCCACGATGGTTTCTTAAAGGAACGACAACCGTTAGGAGCAGCCGCGGTGTATACGTCAGTGTGGGGCACATGAGTCATTCGGGAGGAAACGGGGACGGGGTGCCCGGTGCGCCCACGATGTCGCCGCCCCTGCGCGGAAAGTGAGCGTAGAGCGCCGAGGCGCAGCGAACATGGCCGAAGCGGGGCCGACGTGCGGCAGTCGAGCCCGAGCGATCTCCCGATCGCGGTCGTGCGTGCTGGAACGACAGGTACCGAGGTACGGGCAGAGTTAGTAGTGGATTAGCCGCAACGGGAGAAGCAGCGACGGCGACGAGACAACGGAGCGCAACGAAACGAAAAGAAACACGGGGAAATAGGTATGATCAGTGGAGAAGCGGACGTTGCGGGACTTGGTCTAACGGGTAAAAATAACGTCGTCGCTCGTTCTAATCGCTCTCATCCCCGGGGGACGGTCGTTGCCGAGTGAAGAAGAGGAGCGAAAACCGATCGGGAAGGAGGGCTCCTCGCGCAAACGCTGGCCGATCCACGGAATATGTACGCGACGGAGGTGGGCGAGGGCCGTGCGAAAAAGTGGCGAAAACTGTGAGAGAGGTGCAGTGCCTCCACATCGGTGGCAGTGGCGGTATTGGTAGTAGTCGTGCTAGTGGTGTGGTGGTCCTGGCGTTGGTGGTGGTGGCGGTGTGGCATCGCTGGTGCTACTACTACTACCTCCGTGTGTGTATGCGTGCGTGTATCGTTTCTAGACGCACTTCGCCGGGGCCGTGGTTCGACTCTCTCGCTCCTTTCCGTCGCGCCGTCCCGTTCCCTCTTCACGTCGAGCCCCTCTGATCCGCGCGCGACGATCCTCTCCGTCGCTCTCACGGAGGCCATCGTACCGAAAGCGACCGAGCCAGGCCAGCCGCTACGCAAGATGGCTGTGTGTCGCTAACGAGAGGCCGACAAACCAGACGGGGAAGACAACCCGGGGATAAACGGAACATGCTGCTACGTGATCGTTGGGCCCGTCCCTGAACAGAGAGACACTGGCCAAAGAAGCGAGAGAGGTAAGCGTTTTCCTTATTCTGCTACTCCAATTTTAACCTCGATCGCTGTTCCGTTTCTTTTCCTCGTCGGCTCTTTCACACTCCGACACGCACACCGATCTCTCACGGTGTTTCACCAGTTCTCGCTTCTCGGCCCGAAACAACAACGACGTCTTCCAACCGTTTTCTTGCCACCGATCCTGCGATCGACAGCCTGCCGGATCCACGTAACCGTCTCCTTATCATCGTCTCGATCGTGTACAACGTACGCGAGGAAACGTAAACAAGTTGAACGCGAACGACACGAATCGATGCATGTTCATCCCGTAAACGTTTTACGCGAGAACGATTACGAGTCGCCCGATCGTACGCTGCGAATCGGCTAGGTTAGATACGTGACAGTTCCAAGTATATTTTCGTTCGCACCGGCACCCGCGACGACGGCCACCTTGAGAATCGTTCGCTACGAAACCGTGGACATCTGTTGCCGGGACATCCGGAACCCTAACCTCGAAAATGACGATCTCCGTTCGTCGTTGAGCAGAAGACACGCAGTTGGCCCGTGTCCTCGCGTCTCCTGCCGTCGATTAACGTTCCCTCATCGACGTGCTGCTCGGTGGGTGTGTGCGTGCGCGTTCGTGTCCCAATAAACAACTTTCATCGTGGACCTCCTCGGTCGCGATGGAACCCTCGATAATCGGGGGACACGCGGCCGTACCAGACGTGCACGTATCGTTCTCGGGCTGGAACAGGCTCCTCGTGCCGTCGGACAGTGGAAAAGTTTCTGCGTGGCGAAGAACGTCGGAACGAGGAACATCTGTCGGCCGACCTACCGTGCGTGCACGTCGGTCACGATGCGCGTCGCAGAAACATTTTCTCAATAGCTATTTCTGCCAGTCACCCATGGGTTGTACTTACAGCGAGAGTCAAACGTAGATACGCGTAAAGAAAGAAGCAATTTATTCAATGGATTTTGCACGAGTACCCTCGCTTCGTGGATAGACGAATAACGTTAGCGTGAAAACTAGTTTGGAGATTGTCTATTCGTTTCTGACTGTCACTGTAGGTAAGCGCATGATTCATTAAATATAGAAATGTATTATTTTTCATTTGATTACCGTGCAAATTTGTCTGTTTCGGGTAAACTTGATTTTTGCTTTAGATCGAAATCGATACGATGTTTATATAAATGTACATGTTACATATTAAAAACCAATTACCGACTGACTCGTAAATGACGTCGCATCATATTACGATTTAGCGGGTAAACTCGTTTTGTTGCGTATCTGACCGTGATTACTGTCTATTTCGTTGAATTATGCCAGTGTCCATCCTGTTTTTCTACGATTCGCCACTGGTTTCCGTCGGACTAATCCTCTGCGCGTTTTCGAGAACGGCTTTTGCCAATTTGTTAATGGATCCTCGTGAATCGATTAAATTTCCCAGTTTTAATCTTCTCGTTGCTCGTTAAGTAGTTTTCCTTAATAGGAAACTACGCGACGGGCAAAAGCAATCTGGCGGCGAGAAAAAATGATCGTCGTTTCGAATCGTTTTCCCGCGGAACGAAACTCGCAATTGAAAATCCAATTAGTTTCATCCGTAGTCTGTCCACCCCCTCGTCTCTTGCCGAGTCCGTTCATCCGCGGATCGATCGGTGCTCCATATTTTCGCGTCTGATTATCCTTTTCTAATTATCGATTCGCGTCTAGCGGTTCCAGGCGTAATCGGAAGTGGCAACCGACGGCCGTCGCGTCGTCTACAATTCCTTTTTCTTTTTTTTTTATCTCTATTCCTACGCTGGTTTCTTCAAACGCGACCTTCCGAATGGCCTTTCGATCGCGGAGCCTTGCCACTCGACACGTGCGTCCAGAATCAGAAGGACGTCGTGCTTCTCAATCGCCATACCTTTCTATCACGTATATCATCGCCTTAATCCTAAAACAGCTGTACTATCCATCATTTCCACAAGATTTACAGCTCTCTAAAGATTACTTTTTATCACCGTCCATTTTCTTTTCAATTCTTCGATTCGTCGAAACCGTCAGTTCCTCTAAACGTCTGTGATCATTTATCTTTTCTCTCTGACTTAAGTCGCAAAATTACGTTCGACGAGAAAATGAAAACAACATCGACGTAACATAATTGTACCGTGCGCGAGATGACGTTTACTAACGTACGTTTATACAGAATAATAGGAAAATGTGAACATCTTTTTTTTATGTAGCATAAAGGTACGCCTAAAAAATTGTTAACAACCAAACCGAGTACACTCGCCCTCCGTTAAGAAGCCTGTTTCGTGATGGAAATCACGAGCAACCCCGTGGAGAGTACACACAAACCGAATATCGATCGACGAATGTTGCTTGTTATACCACTCTAGCATATTCGCATTGATCTTTAGCTGACATTAAGTAAAGAAAGCTATGACTGAGTTATCGGTATCACGTCTTCGAGGGCTGGTTAGTTATTCACGAAATATTATTTCTGAATTCATTTATTCTTGCGTTAGTTAAACAGTCAACGAAGAATATATGGTAATGTTCCAGGAAGTTTCTTCGCAAAATGAAACCCCCGTTCACAGGGTTTTTCGTCTATAGGAATTTTCCACGCTCGACGGTCTCCCGTTTTGAGAAACGAGCCTGGGTGAAAGCTTCTTCTTCCCCATACTCTCACCGACCCCTCGAACGTCGGCGCTTAATCGTTCACCTGGTGGATCTTGGTATTGTGTTGCTAGTAAACGGCGATTCCTCTCGAAACCGCCTCTGACACGCTTTCGATCCGATCCCAGTTCCGCGCTCTGCGGAACAAGAAAATGCAATTTTGACGCGACACATGAAAACCCATCGTTCGTTAGTTTGATCGATAGACACGGTACATTTAGTCGCGGTGTTCTTCTCGACATTATTTTCTTTCATGTACGTCCGATTGAAAAGTCGTTCTTTTTTAAAAATCGGAACGAAGTCCGGTACGATTTTGTTTTGACGCACCTGCTAATCAGCTGACCGAAGTCCAATCGTCTGATGGTTCGTTACCTTGCTCCGATTGGAACTTCGAATAACAAATATTGTTTACGAGCGGCGTTGGTCGTCGTTATAGTCAGTTTCGGAACATCACCGAGCAGAAAATTCGACGACGGACGCCGTCGGCCTTCGAGCGTGACGCACAGCGGGGAAACGCGACGCGTTCCGTCGCGTCGCACGTTGAGCAAACAACCGGCTCGATTTATATACCCGCAAACGACGATGTAGGATTCCGTATAGTGGTAACGACGCGCGCCTCGAAGCCGGTAGAGACAGATCTGAAAGGGCGTGAACGATGTACAACGCATAATTGGAAAGTTCCACTATCGACGAGACGTTATCGTCTAACGCGATTGAGCCGGAATCGGCGAGGAAACCGTGCAATTTTACGAACGGCCCCGAAGCTACGTATAATGTATTTATTGTGTGGTAATCTTAGCAATCGTTACAAACGAGGTTTCTACGATTCCACGAAAACCGTCGTGCGACCGCTCGAAAAGGCCTGTTACGTAATATCGAGCAACGCTTTGTTTTACACAACGTTGTGCTAGTCCGTGCAACCGAAGTACAGAAAAGTAAGATCTGTGGAATAAAAAACGGATATTGAAATGTAAAAGGATAAGTTGGCGAAACCAATTTGTCTAGAATTATGCTAAGCTCGGAGAATGCCAAGCGATTCTCCGGGCTTTCGATAAGAAATTGCTTTCGCAACGCAGTCGTATTCCCAACTTGCGAATCGTTACCAGAACGGAATTACGAAACCGAAGTGGCTTTTTTTCCCCGCGGAAATAAAAGAGAAAGATCGATTGATCTCCCTAATCGTATCGTGGCTGCTCTTATCCAGTCGCGCTTATCAATGTTCCGCTCTAACCGTGAAACATTTCTGCAAAATCTATGTACGAAGCCTAGCACGTGATCATCCAATTTGTCGGCGTACTTTTGTGCGCACGATTGCAGGTTATAAATACAGGACGTAACAGCAGACGTTTATGATCGCGATACTAAACGGTTAATTTACGGCGACGCACTTCGCAGCCTCTCCCGCGGGGTAACGGCGCGTCGCAATGCTCCAGGCGCGCGTAATCGCCGCTTTTAAGATTGTATAACTTTGAATAAAATCCTGGAGAGATCTATTTCAGAATCTGGACCGACGAGAGCGGTTCATCGGAAAGTACGCTGGCTCGGTTTATCCGAGTTGTCTCCAACTTATTTTCCTCCGCTCGTCGATCGATCAGGCCACAACCAGACGTTGCAATTGATCGGCAATTTATTGTTCCTATCTGGAACAAAACGGATCATGCATCCGCGGCATGACGCCTTCGTTTCAATTCTCGCGTCAATTGCATCTAATAAATAAATGTTCCGTCGATTGGTTTACACGTTCCTCGTAGCGGCGACGAAAACTGGTCGACCTTTACCTCCCCGGTTCAGAAAGTTGGCCCGGCCCCACTGTTTATTCGTGATTCACCGACGGTTCATTGTTCGATTCCTCGTACGCGAGCTTCCGCGAAAGCGAAGCTGGGCTAAGGTCGGACCGGTCCCGAAGAGTTTTCCGATTATCTACCAATTAAGTTGACTCATCGCGCATAGGCGACACGCGCGATTATATGCAATCGGCGCGTCGCGCACCGCGGCTCGGAACGCGTAAACAACCGCCAATGTATCGGAGTCGTACTTTCGTTTTGTCCCTTGGCGCAACTCGCGCAGATAGACAAGAGCCGGTGACTCATCGCCGGTCGCCAGTTTCATATCCTCATGGAAAACAATAGTACCCGCTCGGATCCGGTGTTGCCCGCAGCGGATCGGCAAATCTCTACATATTTTCTTCTATGCTTATCTCGACGTCCCTCAAAGGCTGGATTTGGGTCTCCTCTAATCCGGTCGTCCGGGAAAACTCGAGCGGATTAGGCCTCGCGTTGTTTGCCGGCTCGGCGCCTACCCGCTCCGTTTCATAGAATCGCGCGCCGTGGCCCCGGCGCGATTATACGCGAAGCGTTCGCGGATAACGCGCGAGATCAACGACAGTCAGCAGCAGTAGCAACGACGACATCGCGAGTTTGCAATGCAAAGTTCGTGTGCGCCTGTCGGCCGCATTTATCGCGTTGTCACGAGCCTGTGCAACGATATTTTATTTGTTGCATCCTATTTACTTGTTCGCGGCCAGTAGGGAGCTATTCGTACGGTGAATAACGCGTATGGATCGCATAAAGTGAAATATCGTTCGCAACTAACCACGGTCCACTAAATAGTAAAAATATTTTTTCTTCGCCATTTAAACGAAGCAAATACATACGTACAATATTTTTCCTCCTCTGTACCCTAGAGGACTGCGCTTCAGTCTGAAAGAGCCGATCGTTGCCAACGTTGATACACTATGTAATACGCCTTGCCTTAAAATATTCTAAACTATTTTTGTAGACGCGAGTTTGTAACATCGAAACACAAGTTTACGCGTGAATGAAGTTCGCAGCTCCAATTTAAGATCCTGTTCTCAAGGCGAATGCTTGAAATGTACGTGGTAAATCGAAACGGCGGGAGATATATACGTAATTGTAATATTCGGAGATGTATAAAGGTTGGCTGGTTGCGAGTAAGCTGAGACTCCTTCGATCCGCTATCTATTCGTCGCGCCGTCGCGCGACGGTATTGCGTAAAGTTGTTCGCTTTATTACAACGCGGTTTTCGGATAGCGCACGAACCCGATGTCCCTTACCGGGTCCCATTTTTCCACGCGTTTGCTCAAGCGCCTTCGCTTGACACGAGTCCGCCTTCGAGTATCGTCATCCAGGGCCAACGCACCCCTCTTTCACTCGCTGGAGTTACCGACCCACATTTCTCAACGTTTTTCCTTTCTTCATGACTCTTACCTCGCCGTGCTACTACGCGACGATGTTTTACCAAGTCTTCACGCCTCAATCTTTTGATAATTGTCGAAATTGTGGTGTTCCAGGTTTCTAAACTCTACATCTAACATTCATCCAAATTCTTTAAATTCTTTCTTTCACATCGAATAGCAGAAGAGTTATGCTAATGATAACGCTGCTCATATAGAATGCGTACTCACATGGATTTATATTGTCTCTCCGATCGGAGAAGTGTAATGGAGGAACAATTTATTCGTAATCCGTTCTACATCTAGCAACGACGATGGGAAACCTACGACAAGCCGAACTTGTTTGCGCGACCCATTTTAATCGGCCGCAGCAGCGACCAATACATTTAGCGAGTGTACACGAGTCCATAAAGTTTAATGGATTTCGTTCTTCTTGGCAAAGTCTTCGTCACATTACTCAATTAAATCGTGTATGCATTAAGTGTACGTAAAAAGCTGCTCGCTTCGCTGGCCTGGCCTGTGCGACTCGATATCGGGCATCGGTTTAAGCAAGAACTCTCTCCGACCGGCTGACAAGGCGGTTAACATAAACGTAACTGTACTCGGTGGTACCGTAGATCGTTCATAACGCGGAGCAACACTATTTCTGACAGGCAGCACTATAATTAGAGCACGTCCTGCACGCGAATGAAACAGGGGGGCTTCTACGTCGGAAGGGGAAAGAGAAAGAAGGCGGGGGCGGAAAAACTGAATCGGGGCTATCGAAAGTATCGAAAACGCTCGTCACGCTCGGTCGATCCCACCCTCTTTCTTCTGCGAAACGCAATTTAACGGGTCTTACGCTCGTAAATAGTTGATTTCGCACGCGCACGTCTCACACTTTTTTGTAATCGATAAAGGAAAAGAAACAACGTTATCTTATCGGCACCGTAATTTCGTAAACGCGGGGCACGAGTTTGCTCGGGAAAGTATCCGAACTCTCGCAATTCGCGTCGTGCGTCAAATAGGTAAATACAGACGCGAGCATACCATGAAAATGAAGTAACTAATCATTTTCTTGTCGTCAACGTCGGCACGTGAGAAGAAATTCGATTCCCGAGTAAAAGTAGTTGCAGCGAAGTGAGAGCTATCCGGGAAGCTTAAAACCCACCGAAAATGCTTGCGAGCCCTGTTGCAGCCTGTTCCGAGAGAGTGTCAACGCGCGAGGAAACCTGATACTCGGTTGATGTCTTTTGAGAACCGCTGGCCCGAATCAGCGTGGAACCATACAAAGGCGCGTGTACGCGAAGGAGCGAGCGATAGAGAGAGGGTGGAAGAAAGAGAGAAATAAAAAAGACTCTAAAATATTCATGGTTTTCATGTTTGATGCCTGCTTTTTTATATATTGCGCGAGCCGTTGGTTTCTCTCCTCGCTGAAATCGTCCTGTGTTTTTATCGGTGCCTCGGAACGATGCCCCGGGACGAAATCCGAAATATGTACAAAAAGTCTCGTTCCCCGTACCATGGGCCACCTCCCATCTCCCGTTAGCCCCTACAGCGTTTCTAGTTTCGTTATTTTTAGTTCGTTTATGTTGTTTACCGTCGGCCAGGCGACGATATCGCTCGTTAGATAACTTGAAAGTGTAGCTACGTACCCAGCGACCGCGTTTTGTATTACGTTCGATGAAACTGCATTTTCAGTGACGTTTTATAGTAAGGTGGGGTTTAAAGAGCTTCAAGAACATTAGATAATCTATGCATTCACCTTGGAAGCGAAACTTTATTCATGTTCTCTATACCTATCAAACGAGT
>SHCU01000286.1:64366-86372 GCA_004307685.1 Ceratina australensis | reverse complement strand
CGGAGCAACACTATTTCTGACAGGCAGCACTATAATTAGAGCACGTCCTGCACGCGAATGAAACAGGGGGGCTTCTACGTCGGAAGGGGAAAGAGAAAGAAGGCGGGGGCGGAAAAACTGAATCGGGGCTATCGAAAGTATCGAAAACGCTCGTCACGCTCGGTCGATCCCACCCTCTTTCTTCTGCGAAACGCAATTTAACGGGTCTTACGCTCGTAAATAGTTGATTTCGCACGCGCACGTCTCACACTTTTTTGTAATCGATAAAGGAAAAGAAACAACGTTATCTTATCGGCACCGTAATTTCGTAAACGCGGGGCACGAGTTTGCTCGGGAAAGTATCCGAACTCTCGCAATTCGCGTCGTGCGTCAAATAGGTAAATACAGACGCGAGCATACCATGAAAATGAAGTAACTAATCATTTTCTTGTCGTCAACGTCGGCACGTGAGAAGAAATTCGATTCCCGAGTAAAAGTAGTTGCAGCGAAGTGAGAGCTATCCGGGAAGCTTAAAACCCACCGAAAATGCTTGCGAGCCCTGTTGCAGCCTGTTCCGAGAGAGTGTCAACGCGCGAGGAAACCTGATACTCGGTTGATGTCTTTTGAGAACCGCTGGCCCGAATCAGCGTGGAACCATACAAAGGCGCGTGTACGCGAAGGAGCGAGCGATAGAGAGAGGGTGGAAGAAAGAGAGAAATAAAAAAGACTCTAAAATATTCATGGTTTTCATGTTTGATGCCTGCTTTTTTATATATTGCGCGAGCCGTTGGTTTCTCTCCTCGCTGAAATCGTCCTGTGTTTTTATCGGTGCCTCGGAACGATGCCCCGGGACGAAATCCGAAATATGTACAAAAAGTCTCGTTCCCCGTACCATGGGCCACCTCCCATCTCCCGTTAGCCCCTACAGCGTTTCTAGTTTCGTTATTTTTAGTTCGTTTATGTTGTTTACCGTCGGCCAGGCGACGATATCGCTCGTTAGATAACTTGAAAGTGTAGCTACGTACCCAGCGACCGCGTTTTGTATTACGTTCGATGAAACTGCATTTTCAGTGACGTTTTATAGTAAGGTGGGGTTTAAAGAGCTTCAAGAACATTAGATAATCTATGCATTCACCTTGGAAGCGAAACTTTATTCATGTTCTCTATACCTATCAAACGAGTCTTGAGTCACTTTATTCCGATCCGATATAGAGATTGTTACTTATCGATAGAAATTTACGGTACACAGGAGGCAATCGTTTAACGAATATTATTGTTCGATTGATTTCAGGGAATGTGTGACATGTTCATCCAAACACAGCAGACGAGCAGCGTCAACGGCAGCAGCAGCAGCAGCAGCAGCAGCAGCAGTAACAACACCGTTCACCACCATAGCAAGAAACGCAAATTGGAGTACAACGTGAGCCAGCCGGTGATCCAGGACGCACTGGTCCAGTCGACCGGTGACTACCAATTAGACAATACCGGGCTGCAACAACGGTACTCCGTGAACGGTGCTAATACCGCGTTTAGCTCGCTGCACAACAATAATGCGCTGCAGAAGAGTAGCCCGAACCAACAGACCCTGGTACGAGCCTCGACGATCAAGCTCTTAGACACGTACCAACGCTGTGCCGGCCAGAAGGTTGGTGCCCACTTCCTATGCGATCTTCTCCTACCGATAAACTCTCTTTCTTGACCCCGTCGTCATGGATCGTGGTCGAAGGAAGAGAACCCAACTCTCGTCCCCGTCTCCTTTACTCCCTTTCACTATTCCTTTGGCTACAACGTTGACGCATCGGCAAACAGTAAAATATCTAAGTTCAATAGATACTACCAGTGCTCTTATCATATAATAATCACAGATTTTTTGTGAACTTTGAACATAGAGTTATTGAAATTTTCGATGGATGTAAGCTGAATTTAAGAAGAGACATCATAATCTGGAATAATATATTACGCAATTCTTTGTATTTTCCTCTGTCTCTCTCGTTCTTTAGCATCGATATACGTTCAATAAGGTAAATGTATGTCGACTATAAATAAGCGTAGCACTAAAGCCGTTCTTGTTTCAAAAAGAATCTGAAGGAGAGTTTCTTCCACGATCCTCGACGTGTCTCGATGAGATCCGACGAAGAAACCTAGCTTAAGCGTTTGTTATTTATGAATGAAGTAGCCTCGATTTTATTTTGAGCATTTCACATCCAGGCGCGTCGACTGTTTCAAATCCTACATCCTGAATCCTTTTAAAGTGTTTTGTCTTCTCTATGTCGTTTCGCTTCAGGGCACCACCGATTTTCACGTTCAGCTATTACGATTTCTGTACATTCACTTCGTTCTGATATCTATACAATTTCGTATAATAAGGAAACATACACGTTTGCAGTGTTTGTCTCGGCTTGTTTTCCCCGTTTTCGCACAACACGACTCGCTGCGGTCATTAAAAATAATGCTGCGCTTTTTCCTTCCGTGAACGAGAGCAGTCATCGTTTTTTTTCTTCGCGTCGATCGAAAAGTTGAGTTGGTCGTCAGTGAGATTAGATTTCTGGATCGACACGGTGACGGATTAATATCGTTCAACATTTCCGATGTATTAACTTTCACGAAGTCGATTCGGTCTCGCACGAACGTAAAAAGTTTTCTCGTATTAACGTTTCATAAATCGAAGTCCCCGATAGTCTGAAGAATAATTAAGGAACGGAATGATCGGTTTCGTTTGACCCGTCGATAAGTGAGACTCCATATTCGATGATTCTTAGCCAAGTAACTTTCCTGTGCTACGTAGTTACGTATCGATTGTTCTCAAGGCTTTCATTTCATATTTCATGCACCTGCCGGTCATAGGTGATGCCGAGTTTTCCTGATGTTAAATCGTGATACAAACGATTTTCTTCAAAAATTGTTCGCGGACCGTACACAAGACTATTGTCTGACACTTTTGCAATTCAAAAGTGTTTACCGATGTTTCACGCATGTATCTGTGTTTACTTCACTCACAGTTTACATACAAGAGCGCATACGTGATCATCCGTGAGCGCGTACGTGTTACGCTCACATAACTGGTGAGACCGCGTTTTGGGATCTACGTCGTATCTCCGATTCAAAGTTTCCTCCTTGTTTCACTGCGTTTCGTGCTCGTCACAAAAGTGTGCCCTTTACCAATAAAAATGCTGTAAAAAACTACCTACGATCTCTTTAACGTCCACAAATTTTTGTATAAGGTGTATTCCTCCTACAGAGAAAAACTTGGTCGAGGGACGGTAATGGTGACGGCCTGGCAGTCCACTCCGCCAACGCGACCAACGCGGTGGGTAGTACTGTAGTGTCGTCCCAGCACCATAATCAACAACAGCAGCTGCAACAACAACAGCAGCAGCAACAGCAGCAACAACAGCACAAGCAGACAGGCATGACGGCACATAGCCAGCAGGTGACCAACGCTGCCAATGGAGGCGGCGGTGGCGGCGGTAGCAACCCTCAAGGAGATGGAGATTACCAGCTGGTCCAGCACGAAGTTCTCTGTTCAATGACTAATCGGTACGAGGTCCTCGAGTTTTTAGGCAGAGGTACCTTCGGACAGGTAAGAATCTTTTCTTCTCAGGTTACATGGATCAATAGAATCGTCTACCTGCGTGTCATCATTAAACCGACGTTTCTTTCATTCAGGTCGTGAAATGCTGGAAAAAGGGAACCAATGAAATAGTAGCCATCAAAATTTTGAAGAACCATCCATCGTATGCGCGCCAAGGGCAGATTGAGGTGAGTTACGAGAAACTGGATATAGATTTGAGAATCCTTTAACATGATTGTAAATCTTGCCTTCCTAGGTCTCCATCCTGTCTCGACTCAGTCAGGAAAACGCGGATGAGTTCAACTTTGTGCGCGCTTACGAGTGCTTCCAGCACAAATCCCATACCTGCTTAGTCTTTGAAATGCTAGAACAAAATCTTTACGATTTCCTGAAACAGAATAAATTCTCACCCCTGCCGCTCAAATACATCAGGCCGATTCTCCAACAAGTACTCACCGCCCTTTTGAAACTCAAGGTGAGTTACCGCTTTTATGCCTGCTGATAGATTAACTGCTGCTACGAGATCAACACGTTACGTGATGAATAAATGTTTTCAGCAATTGGGGTTGATTCACGCCGATCTTAAACCAGAGAACATCATGCTGGTGGATCCAGTACGTCAGCCTTATCGTGTGAAGGTTATTGATTTTGGGTCAGCCTCCCATGTGGCGAAAGCTGTCTGCAACACGTATCTGCAATCGCGATACTACCGTGCACCCGAAATTATACTTGGACTTCCATATTGTGAAGCGATAGATATGTGGTCGCTCGGCTGTGTGGTTGCGGAATTGTTTTTAGGATGGCCTCTATATCCCGGTAGTTCAGAATATGATCAAATTCGATACATTAGTCAGACGCAAGGCCTACCAACCGAGCACATGCTAAACAATGCCAGCAAGACGACAAAATTCTTTTACAGAGACATGAATAGTAAGCATTTCGTTTCGTGAACTGTTTCCGAGTACACTTAGAGGCGATTGCGAATAATCTGAAATTATTTACAGGTACATATCCATTTTGGCGATTGAAAACACCGGAAGAGCACGAGACCGAGACTCGTATTAAATCGAAGGAGGCAAGAAAATATATTTTTAATTGCATCGACGATATTGGTCAAGTTAATGTTCCGACCGATTTGGATGGGGGTCAACTGTTGGCTGAGAAAGCAGACAGAAGAGAGTTCATCGACCTCTTGAAGAGGATGCTCACAATGGACCAGGTAGTAATATCTAGTTCATGTTTTCGTCGCGTAAGCGATTACAGAACGACGAAGCGGTCAATTGAAAAATTATTTTTTATTCACTTTGACACTGTCGTATTTTAGGAGCGCCGCATAACACCCGGGGAGGCTCTGAACCATGCCTTTGTAACGCTGGCTCATTTGGTCGATTATGCACACTGTAACAACGTTAAAGCTTCCGTCCAAATGATGGAGGTTTGCCGGCGAGCCGGTGATTTCACGGCGAGTCCAGCGCATCATCAAGCTCCTCCAGCGCCTCAACCACCTCAACCAACGTCGCTGGTAGCCAACTTCGTTCCGACGACGAACGGCAGTGCCGTGACCTTTACCTTTAACAACCAACTAACCAATCAAGTACAGCGATTGGTCAGGGAACATCGTACTGCGCAAACGGGATACGATAATCTGGTTAGTTAATAACAAAGTCTTTAACATCGAGTTAATTACCTATTTGTTATTAATTGTTTTCTATTGGTATTTTCCTCATTTTCAGTATCAAATATACAGTAACAGCAGTCGTCGCGCGACACAGTACAGCAGCTCGTCTAACGGATCGAACAGCGGACGAAGCGGAGTGCATGATTTTCCGCATCAGCTGGTGCCAGGTCTACTTTGTCATCCATCCAGTTATCAGACGATGCCCAGTCCCGCGAAACACGTAGTTGTTGCACAGGTAAGTAAAATATTCATTCGTATTCCTGTTCCTTGTTTAATTTCATTATTTCTTTTCAAAAGCCTCCACAAGCACAACAAGGCCCGTTACAAATTCAACCATCGATCATATCGCAGCAAGCTGTTGCTGCTGCAGCCGCGGCTGCTCAACAACAGTACGCAGCGGTTCCTGTCTCGATGGTGGAGACTGGACGACAAATGTTATTAACAGTGAGTATGCGCCAGCATGGAAAAAATCTAAAAATTTTTCCGAACGGCAATAACGTTATATTCCTCTCAGAACGCCGTGCAGACTTCTTGGCCTGGTGGAAGCCGTCAAATGGCCGCGATCGTACCATCGTGGCAGCAATTGCCACCGCAGCACGCAGCCATACAACAACCGTTGCTGAGCGACGCCGGGGATTGGGGAAGGCCTCTTATCGTCGATAGCTCCGCTATCTTGCAGGTAGACGCTTCAGCTTATTCAGCTTATTGAGATTACGTTCCTTCGAACGAACAGATTTTTTAACTAATCTCCCTTGTTTTGGGGAAGGATCAGCGGCCGGTGTTTCCTGTCACAGAAGTTTACAATACTAGCGCCCTTGTCGAGCACCCGCCGGGTTGGGGCAAGCGCAGCGTGACCAAGCATCATCAGCATCACGTGACAGTACCTCAACAGTCTCAGCACAGGCACGAGCATAAGAAGGAGACGCAGCAGTTGAGCCCGGTGAAAAAGAGGGTAAAGGAAAGCACGCCTCCGAGCAACATGAGACGGCACTCGCCCTCGAGTGGTCATTGGCAACAACAACCTATGCAGCAACATCATCATAGCAGCAAGCACAGCAGTAATCACAATGTAGAGCACCATCAGGTCACATCCGGTCGACAACAAACCATCACCATTCACGACACACCGTCGCCGGCCGTTTCCGTGATCACGATCAGTGATAGCGAGGACGAAACACCGGGCAAATGGTAAATTAAGCGTTTACTTACATATAAGTAGAATGTCATGCAAGTAGTTAGAAATCTGCTCGCATTTATAAAAGAATAGCTTCGTGTTCGTTGTAACAGAGTTACTTTAAATCGGATACTCAATCTGTTATTTCGCACAGTTTTTCAAATCACAGATTCAATTATCCGGTATATAAATTTGTTTTCTTTTCCTTCTTCATCATTTTTAGAGATCTGATATGTCCCATTCATAGACGTGTTTTGATCGCAGAGCATATTTTATCAATACTTCACTGGTAGATTAGAAAGTAGTTGAATCATGCATGAATATCATTGACAGCTGTGGAGATCGACAATGCGGAGCCTGTCAGAATTTGGCAACTCGCCTGTCTGGCGATGGACGACCAGTCCGCGAGGAAGTCATACGAAGGTACATGAATGTAACGTAATATTACCCGCAACAACATCGATTAATGGTTAATAATTCCTAAGAACACGTATAATACAAGGCCTCTACTTCGCCTTTTTTTTCCTGTTTATGAAAATGGAAGTATGCATTTCAAGTGTCTCGATCATAAATTAAGTCTCCAGCTTTAATAGTATTTAACTTACAGCTTTAACGTTCAGTATCATTTTTCACATTGTAACTAATTACAAATGTCTGGGNNNCTACTTCGCCTTTTTTTTCCTGTTTATGAAAGTGGAAGTATGCATTTCAAGTGTCTCGATCATAAATTAAGTCTCCAGCTTTAATAGTATTTAACTTACAGCTTTAACGTTCAGTATCATTTTTTCACATTGTAACTAATTACAAATGTCTGGGCTGCGGATTTCTCAGTTCATTCAGACTTAACTTATCGCGATTCATCTTTTATTTCCAGCACCCAGTCTACGCCGCGCGTGGTTCAACCTATGCAGCAAACCCACTCGAGTAGTCAGTCCCATACCAACGGGCACGTGACGACGCATAGCACATCGCAGAGGACATCGCAGCGGAAAAATATTATCAGCTGCGTGACCGTCGGTGACAGCGACGGCGAAGCAAGTCCGGGCCGGGCGCATAATCAACTGTACCAACATTTACCGCAACATCCTCAGCATCAGCAAACCACGCAGCTGATTAAACACGAGCCCCAACAACAACATCATGTCAGCAGGTAATTAGATCGATCATCGGAATTATTGTAACGTTATCCGTAATGATCGGGACGATGGTGTGACGTGACGCTTAATTTATTTGTAGCAGCAGCTCCGGCTACTCCTCTCAATCGCAAAAGAAACGATTATTGGCGAAAGTGCAGTCTGAATGCAATATGGTTAACGTTGCGACGAAACCGGAGCCCGGCGTCGAATACCTCGCACCACATCCGTGTCACGCGCCAACTTGCAAGGAGCCACCGACCTATCAGGTTAAATATTGATTTGAATTAACAACAATTTCGATTTTTATCGTTTCTTCATTCGATCCTTCTTAATCGTATTTGTTTTTTTTATTTTTATTCTAATTTATTAACAGTCGAGTGAGGAACAAACGGCAACGACTTCTGGTTACAGAGCCCCTTCCCTTGTTTTAGTAATTTATTTCTTTTGATAATGTTTTTCTAGGATGATGCCTATGACATGCATGACTACTTCTTGCAGTATGTGACCACAAGTAGCGCGCATCCTCACCTTCAAGAGCAGCACATCGTGTATACGACCGGCACGGACAAGCGAGTATCGTGGCCCGGAAAGAGAGCCGAGTACAAGCATGAGTATATCCAACCACCGGCTGCTCATTCCAGAGATCATCAGAAATGGGCGGTGGCGAACACTGTACACCAATACAGGTAAAAATAACATTTGGTGTGTTCGTGATACGTATTTACACTTGAAGCATGCCAGACATTTATACACACACACACACATAGATCTAGACAAGTATTTAGCGAATAGAAATAGTTTGTTCAGGGAAATTTGTAGTGCACGTAGTTCATCGAAATGCATGTAGGTTTTCTCTTCGAATGAGAAATGACCAAACCGATGATCGGGCGGCTCGTGTACACGTTGTCGAGACGAGTGACGGGCCTAGTATCAGGACGGGGCAAGTAAACAGCATGAATTTTGCATCCTCACCTCCGTAAACACGGAGGGGCCGAAAGTTAAATACTATGATCTCGAATTCGGGGCTACGTAGATAAATATATATCGCGTTTCAATTATCTCTGAATCCTGCTGAGATCTCGTTGTAATCTGCAAACGATCCGCGTGGCCCGAGTTCTTGATCGTCAACTTACAACGAACGATCGGCCTATAATCCACCCGGTCGGTTTGGTCCTCTTAGAGAGAGAACGAGAGCCTTCGTTACAGTAAGTAAGAGAACGCATGGGAATTTGCATAACGAAGGGTTGGATTTTGTTCTGGGTTTTGTAGGCAGAGCCAGGTGGTGGGTACGGCAGCCCATCCGGGTCATACCCACAGTCACCATGGGCATCCGGCCCACCTTAGTCCTGGGGGCGGTGGCGGGGGCAGAAGTCCTGCGGGTGGGCCTGTGATAGGAAGTGCACAGCACCTGGGGCAACCCCTATACCAAGAGTACGCTCACGTGCGTTCAAGGGCCCACGCCGTGCCACGCCCGGTGTACGTTACCGCCGCGCCTTCTCAGGCTCCTACTGCTATCCAGCAGCAACAAGTGCCCACCTATCAGGGATTCACACCCGGGTGGGTACCTAGACACCTAGTTGATGCATGCATGTGTGTACCATTTATTATATTTTCGTTTTAGAGTATAGTATTTCTGATCGTAATAGTTGTTATATATTTGTGATCGTACACCGTAGTTATTGTTGCAAATATATACATATATTAGTGCGTTCCCGTGCAACCGTTTTACCTTGTTCTCAATGGCATGTGACGTTGAAAAGATCGTGCGATACATATATGTATTTACGAATATTTATATGTAGTCGGATAACTGATATCTTTCCATTACGAAAGGAGAAGTATAATGTCCGTTCCATCAAATTTGTTTTCGAACTGTGAAATATTGTATTATGCCGTTACAACGGTTATGCAATATGTACTTTATGTTCTAGTGTACGTGTATTTAAATAAAGTAGAATACTATTGATTGCCTGCTTAGAATATTGCACAAAGAACAAGTATCTTGATAATGTATTTTGTATAAAAGAAATCGAAAGTTATTTGTCAATTACTCGATTCTTATCAGTGTATGATATATCATATATATATATATTTCGTATATAATGTTATCTCGTTATAAAACCGTATGCGTGTGGAACGAAAAAAATGATATATATCTATTTTATAAAACAAATGTTTTATTTCCCTTTTTAGAACTATACGGAGAAACTTCTAACGTTCATTATCCCGTTTTTTACAGCTCGTCTCCATTAACGTTGTATGATTCTAGTCGAGCGTTGCCACCACCAGCTCATCACAGCTCAGCAAGACCGTTGCTAGCAAGTCATGCAGCGCATCCACTGCCTGCACATATGCAGCCGACAGCAGTTTACGGATTGGCCCCGCTTTCACCGGCCAAACATCAATATCAACCTTCTGGTTTGTGGTTCACCGAGTAAATTATTCCTTTGCTTAGTTTCCGAAGAAAAAATTTTCAATGGCGTACGCGCAATACAATTTTTCGTCGTGGTTCTTCTCGGTTCTTTCTTTTTTTCTGTGCTAAATCTTCACTGAAGCTGCGACTTGAAGCGATCGAACGAAAGGAAAGAGAAATAACCCTTTGTCGTTATTGTACTCCCGATTCATTCCCGCGAACGTGTTTTTTTTACTAGCGAACGAGGGGGTCTTTCGCGATACTATTTGAAAACACCGAATAAATACACTAAGCTTTATATATTATATATATATACATGCGGAAATGAAATTTTACGACTGACGACGACTCGACGGAGTCCCGAGAAGCAAGATGTTCTCCAACTTAACTTTCTGACAATCCGTCCTTAAACAGCGATCGCCCTCTTCGAACTGCCTGTATGTGTTGTCGCAAAAATAAGTAAATGTTGTGTCTACGCAGTTTCGATTGTGAACAGTATAAACTGTGGGTCCGAGGATCGTTAGACCGGACCCGTTCGCGCCACGTCCTAGAGCTTTCATTAGCGTGCTCGTCGTATATTCATCGTGGAACGTGCTACGCCGTTTCCTTTCGCTCGATCGCACGAAAAATTGTATACGCCGATTAAACTCGAGAACAAATGAAAGTAACGAAAGGAAATAGAAGGTAGGAGCCCTTTGCTCTACGCGTTCGCGCAATCGTTTTCTCAGTGAACCATCGCTCCGATGATTTGTATTAATTTTTCTTTTTTTCAAACATTGTTTTGGTGATCGACGTACAATTTTTGTCCAACTTAGACGGCGCATATGTTGTATACGTGTTGACGGTATATATGTTATATACCCGACGTGTTTCCTTTTGTATGTTTCTAAGCGATAATGTTCGCCGCGCCAAAGAGAAATTTTACGGGATTGCATGAGAGGAGAAAAGAAAAGAGAGACATGGCGATCTCATCGTGACGATTGTCTTGTATTGCAAGTTAAATTATGCGCGGTTTAAGCAGGTGAAAAAAAAATGATTGATAATTCGACAGAACTGTATCGCCTCGACGCGAGGCAATCTAACGAATCATCCTTTTATCAAATTTCAGCGCTAACAGGAATAAGTTATGCATTTCTTTGTGGTAGGACGTGTACATTATATACGATGTACGGTTTTTATTTCTCGTCCACAGTTGTGGTCTTAGCGCGACAGAAATTCACAGCGATCTCGCTGGGAACTATTTGTCGTCGAGCGTAATGTCGCTTTGATACGTTGCATGTTTGAACGTTCTCCTTCGAGCGGGTGGGTCGTCGACGACGACGATGTCCGCTCTCCATTTCGAATAATTTAAATGGGGGTTTGATTAATTAACACGCATACTACACACAATACACCAGGCAGCACATTGTTTCGTTGTGATAATGTGCTTATGGAGTTTCGTCGGTAGATCGATTTCTAGGTTTACATTTCGGAGAACGTTGGTATACGAAAAGTTTGTCTGAGTTTAGAATCGAATTACTCTAGTTTGATTCGAAAACGAGATATTAAATAATATAATTGATCGCACGGTTCAAGTCGTATTTGACAAAAGCTGTGCCTCCTCGCAGCAGCCTCACTATTTATTTTTACTACGTAACTATTCTGTTATCGCTCTCGTAACTATTACTATTAATTACCATTACTGCTACTATTATTGTTAGTATTACGATTCAGGCATCACTTATTTTTATGATAATCACACTTATTGGTAGTTGGCTGTTTTTTGTAGATAGATACCATACATCGGTTCACGTTAGGATCGCTTTTAATGAAATTTCGTGCTCTCGCAACATTATTTTCGTACAATCGTTTTAACACACATTTATTATCATCGCATCGCTGATTTCCCAACATTTCTTCTGTTGCATTTCACCCAGTATCGTAGGGTATCGAAGAATGTACGTGTCGGATACATTGCACAAATCTGCGATACGCCCTCAGACGACAAGGGAACCTGTATATTTTTAATATTCATCGAAATTGCGATCAGGAAAATAGTGAGGAACGGAATTGCGAGACTCGGTAAGTCTCTTTACGATGCCGGATTGCACACATTCTTTCTTCGTTTTACATTCGATTGCGATGAACGCGTCGAACGAACTTTTTTAGCAGTCCAAATTTCTCATCGAATCATGTTCTTCCTTCCGGCACTTTTTCATGTCAGTATAATAGAGAAAGCAGTTTCTTAATGTTTGTGAGAAAGGAAAAAAAAAGAAATATTCCCCGGTCGGGGGATGAATTCGATGTGCATGTGCACGTCGATTTGTACATAATTATTATACAACTGTTCGCGAGCAGCTCTCTTCCTACGTTTTTCGATGTTCAAACGAATAAAATAATGGGCGGATGTGCACGCATGCCGCTCTACGGCTCGTGGCACACAGTTTCAAAGGGTTTCTCTGCGTGCTGACATGTATCTCGTGGTTTTTAATGGAATGACGCTTAGGCATTGTTTTGCTAATTATTTTATATACGTAGCTGTACGATAACGTAATAGAGGTACTAGTTGTGGTACGTTGATTAAAGTGATTCATGTTCAGAGTTTAATTAGGGGATATTTTACACGTAGAACGAGGATGCGAATAGCCAAGTTTCTAAGAGATTGACAGAAGCGAATGGTAGAGAGAGAGAGAGGGAGTGCGAGAGAGAGAGAGAGAGAGAGGAAGAGAGCGATGTTAGAGAGAATGCGAGAGTGACAGTTTACATATTTTAACAATATCGTAAACAAAAAATTTTCCATATATACAAAAACGTAACGCAATTCCATTAAATTTCGATTTGTAAATAGATACTAAATCTCTTTTATTCGAATGTTAATAATCAATGCAATTATTTAACAAGGCACCGATCTTATTTTCGTCTTCAAATTTCAATTGACTCGTCTTAATGTTCACGACAACTTAAACAGCCAGTCCAGAGTGACCGATTACGTTAATTATCGTTTTTCAACGCATTACACGATTATATATTTATATAGAACCAAGAAGTAAAAAGAATTATGTAACCAAGTCAATGTGCCTGTTTAACGATTAATCATATTTAACATTTATATTTACTGCTAGCTGGCGAAGAAATTAAAGAGAAAGAAAGTCTTTGAACGAAGTAGCATCGAGATTCGCAGTAAATACAGTTTAGATGCTACGATCGGTGTTGTGTCGGTTACACGCCCAATACAAAATTTTAATTATTGACGCAAAGCACATTTCCGCTCGTACGCGCGTATATGTATATATGTATGCTTCCACGGTAAATCGTATCGCGTAGAAATGAACCTTACCGCGAGACAAACGAAACGGTCATATCGGTAGATTTTTCGCTTTAAAATTATTGGGACACACATTCGTCTGTATGTATAGAGACACGTATTTTTTTTTTCCCTCGCGCGGACATGCACAAATACCCAAGTTAGAGGAGAGAAAGTGTATGGTCATAGTCACATTATCATGCTTAATATTTTTTTCTCATACGTACACGTTGTTAGGCGAGAGAGACATGTTGGCTTCAGTCAGGTTTTTCGTTTCTTTGCCTTCATCCAAAGAGCAAGTCTTGACTGACGATAGGTGGAACACATTCATAACGTTAGCATAAGACTGTCGATTAATCATCTAACTTCTACCACGTCATATATATATATATATAAAATGTATCATATACATATATATGTACATGTACCTTGTTTTATTATTTGCGTCGAGGTATACGTGAAAAGTATTTAGGTAGGACTGTTCTTTGGACGGTTCTCGTACGGAGCTTGATTCTATCGGTTAACTCTCTAACAAACATGTAGAATTTATTTATCTTCCTCGATTATTATTATTATTATTATTATCATTAATTAACAAGGCTTTTTGGGTTTAGAACGTATACGTAACTACACGGCGATGGTCCTACGTTAGTTTCTCGATTTGTTAGCTGGTAGATCGTCAGTCAGTACAAGCTCACGTTTAACACGTAGTCATTGTTATATGCATCGTAACAACACGTTTAACGCTGCGTATATGGTTAGATAAGTAAGCACCGTCAATCGACGATTATTATCTAAGTAACGAGTAGACGCCGGAAGCTATTAAAAGGGCAAGAAAATGATCTTTTTCTTTTTCTCCTCGGGAAAACCATAATTGTAACGATGGTTCTAGTTGTGATATTTTATTAATTAATAGGATCAATTATTGTTCGCACGGCGAATTTATTTTAGCTCTCGCGAAAAGCTAGTACACGTATACACGTACCAAGCATATTAAATACGTATCGTAAAGTGTTTCGAATTAACCAATTAATCCATCGAGTCACTTCCGATTGGAATGACACGACGTTACCTTAGCCGCTCGCCGTTCCAACTTACGAATTCTTCAACGATTCTTATTTAGGGTTTTCGTTCGATTTCGAGTTTCGAGTTCCGCTTCGAGTGACACGATGATAGAATTAGACGTTTGTGATAGATTCTTTACCTTCCACGTTCTCGAAGAATTCTGACAAATCGAGAGGATCTTTCTACCGTAGATGCTTTCTATATCGTAGAGCGCGAGCGTAACAGTTACCTCTTCCTTTCGGGTGACACTAAGAGCAAAAATGCAGACTCGTATACACTTGTACGGAAAAAGTAATTACGGCTACGTGGGTTACACTCGGAGCATATGATAGGAGAATATAGTTATTTTAATCGTTTTTAAATTTGTACATACGTTTCTTACTTGTATCGGGGCAGGGCGGAATCGAAGTGATTTCTTAGCGTAGTGCCTAAAATGTTAATGAGATTGTGTCCAATATTAGATTTATTTATCTCAACACGTAGTCCGAGTTCGCGTACGGGAAAGACGGGCTCGTTTCGAATTTATTTTGGGGAGCTGAAGGGAACCTGTACAAGAGAATTCATTTCTGAGATGTTTTCCTACGCGCGTACTCGGTGTCGCGAAACGAGAAACACGTTCGGCGATGAACGGATAAATGGCCAGAGAAAACAAAACGTGAGAGAGGTAGCGGAAGAACGGAAGAAATGGAATCAAAGGAACATCCAGAGGATAGGATTAGACTTTTTTGTGGACTTAGAATTTAATGTTCATCGCGTTGTATGAATAGTTCGTATATAAAATTCTATATATATATATAGATATGATTATATATATATTATCACTGTAAAACAAAAATAACTGACTTTTTGCGAGGAATTAGATAGGGCATAGTTATAAATATAGGAGAGAATAACATATTTTTGGAGTTACTAATAGAGAATCGATATTGTGTTGTGCTCCGCGGGTCATTAAAATTGTCTGTCTTCTTACGTTGTTTGGTATTTCAAATCGTCGGGTTGCTCATCACGATCGGACCACATTTACTATTTCTGAAGAGAACCGAGATGAAAATCTAACGTGTGTCATCGACGTATTTACTTCCTATACGCGTGTATATGTACGATGTACGATATTGTCACAGGTTTCGGTACGTCGCTAGTTTTGCTCACGATCCACGCGCGCTGACATTTTGTTGCACGCGTGCGGTCACCTATAATAAATAATATACCGGGAACGCAATAGAGTCCGTAGTTTTTTTAATTCGTCCGGCAATCGAGACGAGAAATCACTTTTCATTTTTTAGTGTAAATGAAGTCCGATTAGGTAAGCAAGAGTTGAAAAACGAAAAAAACGATCGAGAAATTAGGGTATAATCGACGATTCACAATCCTATCTGACTGTTCTTCGATGTTCTTAAATGTTCACTATTATACTATGGTAGTATATCGCAAAATAATTATTACTAAACGGTAGTACTTGTATCATACGTTTCTCGTCGACTTACGCATAATGCTGTAACGAATAAGGAATAATCGTAGATAGTTTTTAACAAGGAAAGGGGAGGGGAAAACAAAAAGAACATAAAAATTGGGTAAAACGGGGATGGAAAACAACATTCGTGCAAAACACATCACTGCTGCTTTTAGACGTTGTTATATCGTTAACAATTTTTCTCATCTTTAACGGGGTGACGGATTTAGATCGATATTTATAATTAGAAACACCTTGGTATACGTAGATGGATTAGTCCTTGCTGTGGAAGAAAGTAGACAAATTTCGTGGGTGTTTCGATGTTCGTACGTACGGTTTAGAGTACTTCACACGGTCGAACGGTTTTTCTTCTTCTTCGTTCTTTTCGTTCGTATCACGAGCCACTTGTTCGTTTGATTGGTTCCTCGAAACTTGTATAGATCCGCGTTGGTCGTTTGTTCTTCGTCACTTTCTAAGGATTTTGCGAGCAACATCTCCGTTCGCGCGCGAGTCTGATTTCCCGCTCGGGCCTCGGTAATTAGAACGCCTGACGAACGAATGGAACAACAGATCGTAAACGAAAGTAAAACAGGTCTATTTAAGCTTGTAACTTATAGAAATTTGTACGATCGTACGAATAAGCCGAACGCCGTGTCACGGATAAACCTATCACTCTATGACTATACTATATATTTATACTGAATATGAATGTTCGTCTTTTGTGTATTTTAATTGTACTGATAGTATGATAGTGATAGCGCCATTTACATTATCGTTAACAATCGTTCTAACGTCCTTATGGTTACAACGTTTCGTTTCATCCATTTACGTACGGGCTATAACACGCGTATTACTATTTTCTAACGCGATTCTTCGATCTTCACGTTCTCGATGCAAATTTATTCTCACACTCAGATCAGGTTTTATAATTATCTGTTCGTAATCGTTCATCGCGAACAAGCCAAAATTCTTCAAGACGCATCTCATTCCGCTTTTCTCGCTGAATACTTGCAGCCTTTTTCCGCAAGGAACATTTTTAGCATTGCCTTATCGATTTGTATGATAATCACAGAAACACACGTACACATACACATACACACACACAGACATAACTCACGTATCGAGAGTATAAGTCGCTCGTGCCGTCGATTAATAATAACTGTTTGCCAAACCTCTTTATCCTATACGTAAAGGATACAGCTGTATAAATGTATAAATTACCGTCGCCGCGGGTGCTCGAATTTACAATCGTCGAATTGTACCCGGAAATCGCTTCTACGAAAATTTCGAAGAGCACGAGTGTAAATTCGAGCGCGCGCGGACCCTTCGTACGACCACGCATCCAGCAACATAGCAACCCCAGTTAATCGCCGTTCCGAGGCGGGTGTAAAGTAAACATTTCTAAATGGCGGTATTTAGCGTAGTGAAAGGATAAGCATAAAAAAAAATAACGGTAAAAAGTAAAAAAAGAGCAACAGAAACAGAGATAAGGCGTTTTTTAAGCTTTCGCAGGAGGTCTGTCTCAAAGTATTAAATCTCTCAGGCTGCGCCGATTGTCTTTGCCGCGTGCGTATCGTGTACGACGGTCGCGAAGTCGTCGAGCAAGAACTAAAGTAAAAAGGGGATAACGAACGAATGAATGGTGTTCAACCGATATCCGGGCGAGAGAATCTTTCGAGTTTGTTCGTTCCTCGTAGACTCGAACGATCCGGAGGGAATGCTTTGACAAAATAAGGAGGGGAGAGGGGAGCTAGCTCGTCTTCCCCCTCGTATGATTTCTGAGAGAAAAGATGATCGAACTTCGTAGCTCAACGCGTGGCCTGTTTAAAAACGAAATGTACGATAGGTAAACCCGGCGTCTAAAGGCGGATGGATGTTTCTTTACTAGTAGAGCGTGCCTTATATACGTATATCGTATCGGGGATCCGCGTAGGATTCCCAATTTTTTTTTTCTGGATTCTGTTCTCGACCGGACTAATTGTTTCACAGAAGCAAGTTGCGATCGTCCTCGCCCTCACGCGATTCGAGGTGACACCCCGGGTATCTCGCTGAACACCGCTTCTCTCTTTGTATGTACATAGACTTGAATATATACATATATCTAGAATACAAAGATATACACGCATATACATATTGTGTACACGTATACATAATATATATATACGTAATTGTATGTAACGTAAAAAAAAGCAAGAGGCAGAGGAGGAGGAGGAGGAGGAAAAATTGAGATGCTTGCGCGTGCGGCGAATTATTTCGGAGGCCGACCAGAGTACAAAGCGTAGAGTTTAGTTTGGCTCCGAAAATAGTTCGCGCACGAATTACGGATTATGTGAGTCGAATGTCGTCGTCGAGTCGAAGAGTTTTTACGTTCATGCGAGTAACAATTGTAAGCCGGCGATCCGAGACTGGAAGCCACGGAGCAAGAAATAAAATCGTCACGGTTCCCGGAGAGTTGAGTCGATCGACCGCGATGCGTCGCGAGGACCCCACTACCCCCCCATCCTTTGGTATCTCTTGACAATAAAACGGTTCGTCGAAGGTAGCGATTGGGAACGAACAGTATCCGTGAATCAATCAGCAGACAAATCAAAAGTACCTACTTAGACTTTAAATTGTAACGCGTCGAATTTCGAAAGTTTCCTCTTATCACGGTCGATCGGTCCAGCGTAATTGAACACCGCGATATCGTCTGGATAATTCTGTTACTTTCACCGTTTTCTTGTTTCCCTCAGTGGCGATAGTGATCGATCGATGACAACTTACTTAATAGAACGTTTCTGAATTTTTTTAAGCCGCGCACCGGCATTCGGGCGCATATATCCTGGGGGCAAGAAGTCTATTTGATATTTATATTTTAATATACACGGGCCGATTATATTTAGTGTATTGTAATTATTAATGTTAATTGGAAACCTCAGAGGCTGCTCGTCCACCGATACTCTACGGAATGACCGACAAATTAGCAGCTGGATATAAAGGAAGGAATATCGGTGAACGAACTAGGTCGTTGGACGAGCAGGCTGCAGAGGCCGGAACCACGATTTTCTGTATATTACTGTAGTATAATAATCAAACACTAAAGACTAATGCTTAAGGTGATCGACGTGAGCTTCGGCGCTCTTCGAAACCGTAGTAACTGTAATCGAGGAATTAAGCTATGCAAAACAGACCGATTGAAAGCAAACGGAAAATAAGAAAAAAAAACAGAAACGAATAAAGGAAACATAATAATAATAAACGTGCGAATTAACAGAGAGAGGGTATGAGAGAGTGTGAGAAAGGGATGAGAGAGAGAGAGAGAGAGAGAGAGAGAGAGAGAGAGAGAGAGAGATACACGCAGCGGTACAGGCGTTACTGTGTTTTTAAATGATTAATAAATTGCTGATGTCCGTGTATTCCGCTCGGACACACTTTTTCAACTAAGTTTACTGTCTTCTCACGATTGTGTTCTTTCATCAAAATCGTTTCCTATTTTAATTGCGTTTCTCTACGCGCCTGTTTATCCCAAAACCTCTTATCTCGCATAATCATTTTCGACGAACGATATGCGAAACGCATCGTCAAGGTCCATTCCCATTTACCGTCACGACGAAGACGACGGAAGAAATCCTACGCTTGCAACGTGAGATGCAGTGCTGTAGTAGAAATTATAAGGTATACGGAAAAGCATGTGAACGCGTGGGAGTTTTGGAAGCGAGTCCCGAAATTTTACCGTAGGCGATGAGTATGAGTCAACCATTCACTGTGCACGTTCGAGATTTTTTCTATTTCCGACCGCGTCATTTTCAGATCAATTTGAACGTATTTCCGAAATATCATAGGATAAATCATATCATCAAGCTTTTTTGACAAACCCCGCTCGTATGGAAATCGCTTACTTCGCGCACTTGTATCGTAATATACTATTTTCTCAAGAGCGTTAAGAAAACACAAACTATAAAATGCAGCGAGATATATAGATATGAATAATGTTTGATATGAAAATTTAATTGATGAGCTATTATGTTTTAACATAAAACTGATGTGAACGCTGTGCATGCTGTAATTCGCATCCATGCCATTATCGATTATAAACAGTACATGTATCTACGTAGGATTTCTTTTGTCGTGACGTTCTCGTGTCTTCGTCGTTACGATAAGCGGCAATAGACCTTCATTCGTATTCTCGGCTCTCATACGCGTACTGGTTATCGCTGTCACCGATTCCACTTCCTGCATTCATTAAACAGCTCTTACGCGTGTTATTACAACGGGAAGGGATCGAAAACCCAGTCGCGTTTCAAGCAAACACAGAGAAAAGAAAGTCGAGAAAAGAAACTGGACTTGCTTCGACAATACGTACCGAATCGGGAAGAGTTCGTTACGTGTGCAATTACGTACCTGTTATTACTTTAAGCACACAATCAAACGTTTCGAGCAACAAAAAACCCAGATAGAGAAAAAAAATGGAACATTTGATTAAAAAGAGTCTCGTGTTCGTGTAAAAAGTAGTTTGAAGTCTCGTTAGGGAGGAAGTGGAGGCGGAGGAAACGAAACGTCCCTTTTTATATCTCGCAAGTTTACTTGAACAAGTAATTCTAATCAGAGCGCGTGTCCCGTGTTCGCGAAACCGTTTGTTCTCCGCTATGTGTGTAATTTCATCGCTTTTAGCGCACGTGTAGCTAGTGTAGATTTTTACTCTCGAGGCTCGCAAAAACGCGTGTTTAGACCGACTAAAATTGTAATCGTGTCGATCGAATAATCGTGTATTCTTCTATGTAAGTTTCTCGTAGCGTTTCAACCGAGTGTGTTAGATATTAAGAATAATTACAAACAGTCCTAAGTTAATTGACCAAAACGGACTAACGTTATCTTCCAGATAAATAGCTACGATAAGACGCGCGACGTTGGCGTGCAACTGATATTTCGGCGAGATTCGAGACGCGTTAACGTGAACTAATCAATTTACTGAACTTTCATTTTCGTGTTGTCGCTAAATCCTCAAGAACGAAACGAATGCATTACGGACTACACTGTTCCCCTCTTGAAAAAAAAGAACATATCAACAGATTCCGAGAAAAACCGATTTTCCTTAAATTCTAAAAAACTACTGATGCAACCTTAATTTCTCGAAAACGTACCGTTCACCTAGATAGTACAACAACAAGTAGAAGTTCCTCGCAAATGCGCCGAGAGGCGTGAATGTTTTTTAATTAACCGATACGCGAATCCTAAGTAGCGGAGTTAGAAAGGAGCGTAGTGAGTATAGCGAAACGAATTGAATAAATAGATGAGCGATGTGGTAACTAGATTTTTGAAAATCCAAGCTTTCTGTCTGTCGCGATCGTCTATGGTCATCGATGAAGGAGCGAAACAAGCTTTTAAATATAACAGTCACAGTATATTTCCAGCCTTGACAAAATAATATAAATGGAAGACGATTAATTTGCAGTACGTGAAAAATTATGAAGGAGAGAGGAAATTGGATTCGCTCAACGCTTGGCGTCGGTTAACGTTTGTTCATCGGAATTTTGCGAAGATACTGACGAGTCAAGGTTTCAAAAAGGATTACGTACTATCTAAGCATGCGACTGAATAATCAACTTAAAATTATTGCAATATCGCGTAGAAAATAATAGTCAGCGATTGTATAAAAAATGCGAAATTAACGAAGCATTGTTATATGAAGTATGCACACGCGTACAGGCATGTGTACGAGACTAAATAAATATATATATGCGTATACTTGTAACAATTGATACAAACCAGGGTAAACACTACTATTATCTATGTGTAACGTTTAAAGAGCGGCCCGTTGCGCTCCCGAATGTTTCTGTAACAAATAGTAATGCCTGTTTGCACTCACGAAATAGAAGAGGAAAAATGTATATTGTATAACTATTATTACTATTGGTAACGAGAGACGACGCATCTTTATTGTAAATAAAACGGTGACGGGTAAAAACCGTTTACGTTTCGCAATTCGTATGGCACACGTCCTTTGCGTGCAAACGCGTTTAGAACTTGTCTCGAAGAGACTTTTCACGTTATCCTGATATCACCGTCCCGTTAAAAAATGTTAGTTGCGCGCCGCCCGCTATGTCGGTCATTTTCTACGATACGAAATTGTGAACGTGTATAATCTAGCTGTATAAAAAGTCAGTAGGAACGAAAGTGTCGTGGAAAATGAATATTATGACCGGCACGCAACTATATAGTTTTAACCGAACGGCGAAATCTGGATGACGCGGAGAGGCTCGAACTTGGAGCAGACAGAG
>SHCU01000286.1:45097-63911 GCA_004307685.1 Ceratina australensis | reverse complement strand
GACGATTAATTTGCAGTACGTGAAAAATTATGAAGGAGAGAGGAAATTGGATTCGCTCAACGCTTGGCGTCGGTTAACGTTTGTTCATCGGAATTTTGCGAAGATACTGACGAGTCAAGGTTTCAAAAAGGATTACGTACTATCTAAGCATGCGACTGAATAATCAACTTAAAATTATTGCAATATCGCGTAGAAAATAATAGTCAGCGATTGTATAAAAAATGCGAAATTAACGAAGCATTGTTATATGAAGTATGCACACGCGTACAGGCATGTGTACGAGACTAAATAAATATATATATGCGTATACTTGTAACAATTGATACAAACCAGGGTAAACACTACTATTATCTATGTGTAACGTTTAAAGAGCGGCCCGTTGCGCTCCCGAATGTTTCTGTAACAAATAGTAATGCCTGTTTGCACTCACGAAATAGAAGAGGAAAAATGTATATTGTATAACTATTATTACTATTGGTAACGAGAGACGACGCATCTTTATTGTAAATAAAACGGTGACGGGTAAAAACCGTTTACGTTTCGCAATTCGTATGGCACACGTCCTTTGCGTGCAAACGCGTTTAGAACTTGTCTCGAAGAGACTTTTCACGTTATCCTGATATCACCGTCCCGTTAAAAAATGTTAGTTGCGCGCCGCCCGCTAGGTCGGTCATTTTCTACGATACGAAATTGTGAACGTGTATAATCTAGCTGTATAAAAAGTCAGTAGGAACGAAAGTGTCGTGGAAAATGAATATTATGACCGGCACGCAACTATATAGTTTTAACCGAACGGCGAAATCTGGATGACGCGGAGAGGCTCGAACTTGGAGCAGACAGAGTAACGTTGCGTGTTAGAACGAAGGAGAACGCAGGCAAACTAAAAGTATAAAAGTAGACTGTCGTAGATTTATTACTCGTTATTATCGCTCCTGCCTATTCGCAATCTTTGACTGTAAAACACACGTTGGACCAAGTCGTTGTGAGCTCCCTAAACCGTAGAATATCGTTCCCGACAATTTCGTGATCGTCGGAACGCTTTCCTCAATTTTAAAACGAATCGAACAGAAGTTCTGGTTCCTTGTATCGCCGATATCAATTCTGCAATATTCAATAAATACTATTTATTGTCTTGCAGCGTTGCGAAGTGAAGAGTGCGTCGTAATCATTTTTGTATCATTCTTGGAAAATTTTATTTCCGTGAAAGAGTGTTTCGCGAAGAGAACGATTTATAGGTTTTTATTTATAGGTTTTATATTAATTTTCCTTAAGTGACTAGAAGAAGATCGGTCGAGAAATACGAGAGACCACAAGCTCTGCTCGAGAAGTGACATTTTTGTATCTTTTACATGCGATGCTCACATCGACAAGGCTTGCGAAACAAGAAGACTTCGTAGATCTTGAAACGTTCGTTAAAAAAAAACCGTGATGTCTTCTTGGGATTCGCTTGACGGATTTTTCACGACAATTAATATATACCTAGGTATCGTGTTTGGCACTTTTTCAACCTGTTTCGACGACATGAAGGGACACTCTTCTTAACTCGCAGTTAGATTGGAAACGGTTTCGTAGAGAAAATTTGAACGTATAGCAAAAGTAGCTTTTCAACGCACTCGTTTTTTCTTTCCGGCAATCCCAAGGGAAAAAGACTTGAGATGAAGCCCATAGGGATGGTAATCAAATTGGATACTTATTCGTCGATAACATTAAATGTCGCATCGTTTGTGTAATAATAATAATGTTGTACCGCAAGAAAATTATTAATAACAAGGTGTATAATTACTGATAGATCGATTGATAATAACGATATTACTACAAAGTGAATGTTGCCTTTTGTCACATTGGTTAATTATAAACGAGAAGTAACGGGGAGAAGGAAAAATGAATGAATCGCGTACACGATTGTATTAACGACGACTAATAACAATTACTATCTATTGTATTACAAGTACTAATTACTGTGTACAACATGGAGGTTCGTATGATTGTAAAAATGATATTGTGTTGCGTTGATATGTACCGCGTCCCTAAACTGAATAGAGGGAAGCTGTGAAAATAAATCAACCAGACACTTCGTTGGCCTTCTATATTGCCCTGACACACAGGAACATATTATATATAATTGATATATGAGTCAACTGAAATGTTTTTTAATAAACACTAGTGCCTGAAACGACACAAATTTCAGTTATTTTCATTTATTTTTTCGTTTCACAGGTATAGTATAAATACTACTTCTACATCGTACGAAGACGGAATTTATGTTCAAGGGACGCGTGCCGCTTGATTCTCGAACGATCGATGTTTTACTGGAATAAAATACATTTTTAAATGCAGATGCTTTGCAAGATCATCGCGTTATCTTTAACCGGCAGAAACGTTGTTCGGAACATTGTTCACGGCGCTCGCCGTGTTTACAGTCGCGGCCGCCACGTGTTGCGCGAGATCGATAGCTTCCAATGGCACGTTGTGAAAAAAATAATGCATGAATCCTGCCGCCAGCAAGAGATGCATCCCAAGAATCGCTACCATGTACATTATTTTATATTTTCCTGAAAATCAATACGTTCTATCAAATCTCAGTTCAGTAGAATTCAGCAATTCCTACGTAAAATGTAATACCAGCTATTATAGGCAGCAGAGATCTCAACAATACTCCACCGGACAAGAAAGTAGCTATTACGACTAAACTCCATTGTATCCACGCGACTTGTATCGTTAATAGAAACGCTATTGGGATATAGATAGCTAAAGAGTAACCATAAAGACATAACAGCTCCAAAATACTGGGTGCTGCGTAAGACTAGAATAAAATACAACTCTTCGTTAATTATAAAATATGTGCTAGCAAAAACAAAATAAAGATAACATCATACGTCGATTAATTCCTCGTCTGTGTCTCTTGTACTGCTGGTCCATTTCAATACAGCCCACAGCAAAAGTGGTAGTAACCATGCGTATAAAAATATACAGGTCGCAGCATAGGACACGAGGTGAAATTCGTACCTCCAGTGATATTTGCTCACTTTAACTGTCTGCAAATAATTAGCCAGATTTCCACTGATAGCTATAGCGAATATCAATGTAACGCAAATCCAAAATGGACCATAAAGATCTGGATTTGGCCTGATGTGAGATATCAAATAGTTCTCTGTCCCATGCGGTAACATGGATCTTTTGATTCTTTCCACCACGTCTTTGGTATTAACATTGAAATACTTTTGATAATATTCTATCGTCCAAAAGTTGTGCGATGATGTGGCTGAAAGATAAGTATGAAAGTAAATGAACACGTGAAACCTGGGACTTGCGTATTCGTTGTACGAATCGAGACGAGTCGTTTAAAGTTGAATTAAAAGCAGACCTTCATTTTTATCAGGCATCCCCTCAAGATCATCCATGATACCGATTCCAGTTGGATCATTTGGTAGGTTACTGAAACCTTGGTGCGTGGAAGTATTTACATTCAATTGTGCCTGATTAATGTTACCTTCATGGTTTATCGACGGGAAATCTTGAAACGAAATGAACTGCGAATCGTTCGTTCTCGATTGATTCCTATCCATGCCTGCTTATCTCTTGGTATTCGCTCTCCGTTTGACAAATACACAGCGTACGAATTGCACGCAGCAAGATGTGTCAAACGTGGAATTAACGTCTGCTGCCATCGGATGTACAATTTCCACGTCTCAACATTCGGCACGACCATTACCTACTGCGGAACTATCGTCTTCCTCCAGGAGAGACTGTTACCGCTCGCACGAGCGACAATTTAATCAAATCTTAAGATTGTATTTGATTCTCGATATTTTATATTACACAAATCTTGCGCCTCGTTACAATGTGCAATAAATTGCAGAGCTGAAAGCGGCGAGATAACCATAAGCGCAATCGATCCGCGATGGTAGATGACAGCAGTGTGGGAATTAACCGCGTCGGTTAGCCTGGGTGCTCGGCTCGGGCTCGGTGCGTCGGCCGATACAAATTGTCAGTACGTCAGTACGTGCACGGAGATAAGGTCATTCGGTCTGCTGCTGCGGAACGGCGGAGTCGCGGGCCGTGCACACGATATCAGGCTTGAATTCCTCGGGATCGTCGTGCAAGTAAAACAAGATAATCGCCGCGGGAATCGTTCCGGCTGGCATTTACGCAGGACGCTGTAACGTGTCAGGATGTGCTGTGGGAAATCCAGTGTTCCGAGAGAGATTCGCCGATTGAAACGCGCAGCCACGCTATAACCCGTTATTTTCCCTGTCAAAAAGAGCCACGCGAAAGTACACCTCGCTTTCTTCGTTTCTGTACGCTCCTACGCTCGTGTTGTCAACAATTTTCAAGATAATCTTGTCGGGGATAGCTGCGTGGCATCCCTCGTGCTTCCACGAGCATTAACCAAGGCCACGTGGACCACGTCGGGAGCCTAAAAAAATGTAAGTGCCTGACTAGTTATCCTGTTATTGCCCTGCGTTTTACGGTTCGAGTTCACCGCTTAACGGTGTTTTGTTATCGTTACACCACGGACACTCTTTGCCACGGTAATTGACCGTCATCCTGCTCGTGAAATGATCCTTACGGGAAAGCGCGTTTCGTTTCTTGGTAGGAAATTTCCTTCCGAAGCAAGCGAACTTATTTGAAGTGCGCATTTTTATATGATTCCGATGAGTTAGCAATCAGTTTCACGACTGATAGGACGCAGCATCCGAGATTTTCCGAGTGAATCTTATCGTCTCAGCTCCTGGAAATGTTAGCTTCGCGGAGTGTCAACGCACTTTTATCGCGATTGTTTTCAAACCTTTACTTAATTATTACGAGAAAGTTTCACCCAAACGCGGAAGTCCGAGCCGTTCTAGCGAAACGGTAACGAGAGCGGCTGGAAAACCGAGACCATTCAGAGCGGTCTCGGTGAAGGAACTTGAAAATCAGCCAGCGAGAGACACATTAATCATAACTGATTAATTGTTCGACAGTTATTTCGTTGAAGTTTATTACACGCTCGTTAGGCAATTAAACATTTTCAGTACTATATATAAGCTTCACGCGCTAACAATGGGTACAGAATGTTACTGTAAGCTTCGGCCATCCGCATGCTTCTTAGCATTGTCGAACGGGTCGAAGGTTAGCATCGGGATTCGTTTTTTTTCTCTTTCAACGTAACCGACAGTCTCGGTTTCCGACTACGAAACCGGTTACACGCGCTCGGAGCAGTCTCCTAGAGATGAAAAAAAGAAGTAAGTTTCCGTGCGAGCTCGTCCCAGGTTCATAATGCAACAGGCCGGTCGTATAAGTAGGATACACGTTTAAATTGCGCAATTTTTCGAGCCGTGGAGCATCGAACGATCACCTCGGCTCGAGAGTAGCGTCGTATGCGTGAGAGAGCGTAGAGGACATTACTGGCGTTGCTTTCGCGTTCACAAAATAGATGTGCATCGCGATAGAATTAAAATAAACCCGTTCGATCCTCGCCTAGCTATACCGTTTAAAAGGAGAAGCGAACGCGTCGAGATTGGTTGGCCAGGCTATTCGTTTCGATAGAAAATTGGTTTCGGCCCGTTCTGCCTTCACGGGGACGGGAGGGTGAACAACGCGTGAGAAATATTGAATTTTAACGGAATGGGTAGCACGGTTGGCGGTCGATGAATCACGATCTGAAACTAATCGAGCAACGCGACGGATACCAGACTTATTATTGACATTTTACCTTGGGCCACGTACGCTGTTTATCGTTAGCACGTTATTTACAACGTCTGTTGTACATGGGCGTCTTTTTCTTATCGATCTCACAAACGTTTCCTATTGTGACTCTTTTAACGCGGAACTTTCAGATTACGTTCGTACGCTAATGACAGGTGAACGTTCAGTTGCCAGTGGTTACGAAACGACACGTACGCCCAGATGATAGTTCTTGGTAGATCCACTTTAGCACGGATAACAATGTTTTACAGTTAGACGTTTCGGTGTCAACTCCGCTACCTGTTATCGAACGAAAGAAACAACAGTTTCGAGAAGCGTTATCCTTAGCGCAACAATTACGCGCGATAATCGCTCGTTAACGATGCAAACTTGAAACGTGAGCCACATTCCCCGTTTAGGATGCGTCGATACTCGCTTGACCCAATTCCATCCCTCAGCTTTTCCGTACCCTTGATATTGTCCGTTTACATTAGAACATGGGATTTACGTCGACCTGATGGCTGTTATCGATCACCAACGGAATCCTTTGCCCGGTTTGCGTGCGCGTTCCCTACGACCCTCAATGAACAATTTGATATCCCTCTGTATTTGCCCGCCCCAATTAATTGTGCCTCCTCCATCGAAACAGGTGTATTATCACGTTCCAACACGAGATAAATACCTGAAACACTTGCCCCCTTAACTGGTCCAAAAAATTCGAGAAAAAGTACAGTAAAATATTCCTTACAGAAACAAGGAACTAAATGATATTAAATTTCAAAGCGCGTTCATGCGACTTGCACTCGCTGTAGTTCTGCACGTCGATGATCGTTATCCAAGGCAAATAAGATTATCGTAATCTTGGCTAGTGTCATCCCCTTCACGCGATGATATTTGCCTAACCGCTATACACGTTGGGTATCGACAAAGGTATTTACATCGTGTTGTTTGCCTCTCGACCAACGTACTAATAGAAGCTCGTCGAATCCATCGAATCATTTAATCTAGTTTGCCCTAATTAACTCGAAAAGTTGTTTAGCAAGCGTACGCACACGGCGGACGCGCGCCATCGGTTCCCTTACGAGAGAGCTTCAAGTTCAAAAAATATCGTTTCAGGGAAACTACAGTTTGCGGTGAATTTATCGTTTCGTAAACCGAGTTGTAAGCAATGTACGTCCGATAAGAGCATTTAAGTGTTTGACTCACCTACTACTGTGCTCGCATGCTCGAACGCAAGAAACTGTGCGGGTGCCAAGAGAAAGGGACACGGGCTGGCTGACTCTCATATAAAATTTACAAGCGAAAAATCGACCGTTAAATCGTCAATACCGTTTGAACACGTATTCTACGAGCGAGCTGATAAAGAAAAT
This sequence comes from Ceratina australensis, assembly GCA_004307685.1. Taxonomy (NCBI): domain Eukaryota; kingdom Metazoa; phylum Arthropoda; class Insecta; order Hymenoptera; family Apidae; genus Ceratina; species Ceratina australensis. The sequence goes on along the minus strand of SHCU01000286.1, from coordinate 56,874 downwards.
TTCCTTGTTTCCTAACTTCTCGTAATCAGGCTTAATCGTATTTCCCTCTAAGTGGCGTAAACTCGTGCGAATATATTTATGTACGTATGTACGTAGAAGGTCGACGGACTTGAAATCGTGGCTGTGAATCGAAGGTCGGTAGGTTTTACGGATAAAAGTGCGAAGGGTCGATCCCGTCAACGATACTATTGGATTATTCGGCGTAAGGTGATTCAGCGTTTCGCAATATTTTGTAAAATCTGCGGAAGCACCGTCGACGACTTTAATCCATCGGTTCGCGTATCGGTTTCCTCGAAAAACCTTCCCACTCCTCTTTCTCTTTCTATCTCTGCGCAATCTTATTAATAGCCTATCTGTGTCGGGCAAGTACAAATGCACCCATGATCATCAGTGAATGGAGTTGGAAACGCGTTGCGTTACTTCCTGCATATCGTTCAAAACGTCACTGGCTTTCTTCTGCGAATAGTTCCCTATAAATATCTCAGGGTAACGATCGATATTTTCGATTTTGGCAATCGAATATTCGAAAGGGAAAATTTATTGATTCCTCACGCCTCCCATGTATCATTCGACGCAGAAATGTTTTCGCTCTCATAACTCCTTTCGGTTTATCCACCATTCGCTCGACGTTCCATTAATAATAAACAGTACCGGCTGTTTTCACTTAAGTATCGTTACTTCTTGCTGAAAGTCATCTTTTGTACTGCGAGCAAATGTCGGAGTGACATCTCCTCGAGTCGATTACCTCCAGCGGCTGGTGGCCCGTTAGCTCCCTTCATGAGAGGAATGCTACCTGTCGGCAGATGTGCCAGTATGTCCGAAGCCGACGCGCCAGAAGCAGCGAGCGAGATCGACAGACAGGCGTCGGTTTATGTGTTCCCTGGACCGGCTCGTCAGCACTATCCCACTTCGGCACCGGTGCAACTAGCCGGCGATGCTGCCTCCACGACTACCGTCTCGTCGTCCGCGGCGTCGAGCGTCGTCGCGAAAGGCAACAACGAGAACGACGACGAGTCAGCGGCGCGAACCCGAAGGAGGCCGTTCCCGAGGACCCACGCGAGGTCGGCCAGCCACGGCGGCATCTTGGCGGAATGTCTGACGAACACGGGATTCCAGCAGCACGGCTCTCAGCTGGGCCCGCTGTCCGCGATCACCGGCTCGAGGCCCTCGGCCCTAAAGAAACCTGGTCACCAGAGAGCCTTCAGCCAAGGTCAGGTGATCGACGTTCAAGGACACGCCGTGACGGGGCACAGCCGCGTCGGCTCCAGGACGGACTTCATCCTACCGCCGGGCCACAGGGAGGACTCGAGGCCGGCCACCGCTGGGAAAGTGCCCTCGTTTCGAGGCCACTCGCGCCAAGCATCCAGGTATGTGCGATCGTTTATACTTCGCGTCTTCCGGCTTTATAATTTCTCGCGTAACTAAACCGATATTCTATAACTGAAGCTGCGTTCTATCCTATGCGCGTCTCTTGCTGTTTACGTACACCTCTCTTTCTCGCGCGGTATTTCATTCATTTTGCTATGTTTAATCTCGATTCACTTACATCAGTTATATGAATAACCTCAGGTATAAACTGATACATACATGTGAGTTATATCAGAGAAAGGAATTTTCCTGCTTACTAGTTAAATTCGTTCGGTAGATGACATTGATACATGGTGATATAGATATTTGAAAAATAAGTTATTGTTGGAAATATAACAGGCTTCTCCCACGTGAATAGCTTCGAGTGTTCAGTCACAGTTAATTTCTGCTGATAAATCAGGGGAGAAGTATTTACATTTCGTCATTTCGCATATCTGTGTTATTTTATATAAATTACATAAACTACTCGAGGCAGAGCATCTTTCCCTGTTTTTTTACATTTGGTTATCGATATACTTGTAGCGTAGCAAATCTGCTGCTTTTGTGTAACGATGCTCTTCTCATGTTGATCGTAGATCGGAGTCGATATACACGATAAGACGTAGCGCAGAACCTCCTTGGTGGAGGAAAGTCTGGGCTCGATGCTTCGGACCTATACCAGAGGAACCTCGTTTAAGGACAATAGTACCGAATCACTTGGTGCCGCCGAAGACGCCGCCGAGCCAGCATCCGAACGGCAAGAGAGTGGATAACAGGTAAGTTCCCTCGTGCGTTGGCTCGTTCAATTACGTAATACTCGTCTCGGTTCTCGAACGGGCCCCGGGACGAGAGTGAAATGCGTTTGGCACCGTGCGCCGATTCGATTCCGGTTTATTCGGTATGCTTTCAGAGTACGCACAACAAAGTACACCATACTGAGCTTCCTACCTCGCAATCTCCTCGAACAATTTCGCCGCGTGGCCAATATATATTTTATATTTATCGTTCTACTTAATTGGGTGCCAGCCATAAACGCCTTCGGGAAGGAGGTCGCGATGATACCGGTGATGTTCGTGCTGGGTGTGACGGCGTTGAAAGATTACTTCGAGGACCGGCGAAGGCTCGCCAGCGATCGTCGCGTCAATAACTCCACCTGTCGCGTTTACGTCGGGTAAGTAATCTACTCTAATGGGTTTTAACGAGTACACGTCACCCCTAATTTTGATTCGACTCTCTTGTATAACGAGTCGACGGACATTTAATACGTAACGATACAAAATGCTAATCGTCTCATAAATAGATAATCGATATCCTAATTACGTGGTAAGAAAGAAAAAAGAAATAATGTATTCGCTGTGGCTTGCGTCTAATAGCAAGGGTAGTCGGAATGTCGGCGCCACATATGGGTTACGGGTTGACCGCGTGCGATGTTCACCTGCCGCATCAGCAGAAACTCGCTTCCCAATTTATTAATATCTCCGCGGACTATTGAGCGGACACGAAAACGACCGAATATATAGATGTCGGTCAGGTCTAGGTTACGTGCGTGCCTGCTCGCTATTCGCTAAACAACTATGCTCGGGAGTATTGAAAAAATCATATGGAACGTTGATTGAACGCGAGCTTGATTCCGTTCTACATACCGCGATCCGACATGCATAGATACCAATCGCGAATCGAATTGTTCGAACAGAATTTATAGCTCGATTCAAATAAATCATGATCCATATTAGCTTGCGCGTACGACGCGTCAATTGGAACGTTTTTATACAAAATAAGCATGATCGTTCTGGGAAATAACTTGTTGTAAGTCGTTCGCGCTTCACGCTATTTTCAGTTTGGTAACGCTTGTTAGATCGTGGGACTTCGATGAATCGACTTCGATCGCCGTTCGAAGGCATCTAGGTCGATCGAACATAGAAAAGAAAGTGTTCTCTCTTTATCCTTTCGCGGAGGAGAACTCTCGAGCCTCGGGTCTATGCCTGGAACTTCAATTTCACTGTGTTTGCTCCGATGTACCTTGAGTGTCTCCGCGAACGATCTCTTCGTTGTCTTCGACGATATCGTTTAGCCGAAACCACTCGAAACTGTCAGTGAGTCTCAGGACGGGCAAACGCTTCGGTTTGAGGCCACGGCTGCTGCGTTCCGTTTCTTTCCATGTTTGGTCATCATTATTGCAACTGCGCAAATGTAATTTTATCGCTATAGGGAGTCCCGTTTGCTCATCGTTCTCTCAGCCTCGTACTAAAAAAGACTCTCAAGGTATTTCTGCCGTGATATAGACGCGTGCCAAAAGATTCCGTAGCGGCATCCGGCTTTAATAAACGGAATTAAAATTCTCCTAAGATAGGATTGCTTTCGATCGACTAGCCACCGCGGTCTGTAGCGAATTTCCAAATACGTTGCTGTTAATCTCACGTTGATCTGATCCGTCGAATGCATTCGCTTCGTCTCCATGCCTTTCTTCCGTGCCTGTTACCTCGCTCCATTGCTGAGTCTGATTTTCCTCGTTGGAAAGGATGCCCGATTCGACGCAGCTTTCAGCAACATGAAGCAGACCGTGATTTAGGCCTCGGCGATTTAATCGATGATAAGTACCGACGTTTCGTTTTGATCGCGATTCTTCCGGTGTACTCCGACCCCGATATCGACGTTCGCGTCCAACTTACCCCGATGCCGATCGTTCGATAGACCGTATCGTGACAGAGCAGTCTTCCCTCCTTCCGTACGAAATTAGACCTTGTGAAAGTTGTACGGTTTTCCAGGCGACGCGTGACTTTTGAAATTAACCAGGAGCGATCACGTTTTTTTCCCTCTCGCGAAGGCCGCTCGTGTTACTTCCCTAATTGTCGAGCGGGCGAAACGCGATTACCTATTGCCGTGAGTCCGATTGGGACGAGGAAAGCGTCGAGGCTCGGAAGCAGCTCGCAGACCATCTGCCGCGAGGCAGTACGGGTAAGCGTTATGTGCAAGTGTATAAGTATGATTGCGGCACGTCATTTATAATGTAACTCAATTCAGCACGGCTTACGACGATCGATGCGGAACGATTCCGACACACAACGGAATCATTTGTAAAATAATACAAGTTGCCCGACCTTACCCCTCGGCGTGCCGTTCCACCAATTTTCTTCGTAAGACGTACCGACTTATCCGTGCCAAGGCGAGGCAACATAACTGATTTATTAACGGGCTGATCAGACATTTGATCAAAACGTTCGCCTTGATCTTCTTCGCGGTTCTTTTTATTCCCGTGTCCCGGATACCGCGACGTCGGCATTGTTGATACGTCGTCTAATTGTTGAATCAATAATTGCCGAGTCTGTTTCGCGGATCTTGATAATGTCTGACACGGTTGATCAAAGATAGATTACGGCTACTCGCATACTAATTGCTGTTCATACATCTTTTCCTTGCATAAATATACTTGCCCGTTGTTTTTTCATGTTGCGTGTATGTACATTATAAAAAAAATCACGAGCAGATACGCGCGATTCATGGAAATATTCTCTCGCTTTGTGTCACTACAAATGTAGTTACCATGTTTCATTGCCAACCCTTCTGGTAATAATGATTGCAGTCGGTGATGTGTGTCAAATGAATGGGTTTACGGTTGTCGTTTGAGTGTATATCGCGCGTACTTATCTCTATCTCGTCGGCTAAGCCCACAATGCGTCACCGTCTCGATGATCCCATCGATTCCACCTTTTTTTCCTTTTCGCCATTTTTGCATATGCCAAAGAAGTGTGCCAGCTGGAAGAGAAACAGTATGGATAAGAAAAATGTTGGTTAACATTTTGAAGTACATCCAAGAATACTTCATATCTGTATTCGAGGTTTTATCGAGATTGACTTATCTATATCACTCAGCGTATCGATTAATCGAAACGCGATAACGATTTGATAATCTAATAAAAATTATCATCAATTATGATAAGTGCAAATAATAATTGTTACATTCAATCTCGGCGTGTAACGATAAAATTTTTATCTGGCTGACGGTAATAAGAAAAAGCTAATGGGACTGGCAGACATTTTCGAGAACCGTAAAGGAAAAGAGGTCGAGGGAAATTCGCGGAGTGCGTAGGTCGCGAGCTTCCTTCAGAGAACTCGTTGTCTTCGAGTAGAAATCTCTACTCCGTTATTTCGATCAAGGTCCGATTGAAAACGCGGTAATCAACCGGTGTAGCGATCTCGAATTAACCTGCACCACTGTTTAGAAGTTTCAGACCTAACTACTTGTTGTTTATCAAAAAATCTGACAAATGTCCTGATTTCTGTTCACGTCGTAATTTCTACTGACGTATTTTTATATAACGTTATGTATCATCCTATCAAGTAGAAATTGAATCTATTTACCTCATCGCAATTGGTAGATTATAGTAAATCATAAGATAAGTTATCAAATTCAAACATGCAACAAATAGATTCCACAAATGAAAAATAGTTCCAATAAAATCATGCAATTGAAAGAACGTAAACCACATGTAAGCATTTAAGAATATTCCTAGAACATCTAAATCGGTTGTATTATTTTATCTTACAATGTGCAAGGCTTAGAAACGCAATTGGATCGAAAAACGCGTTCACCGGAGATAAGCACGTACGCATTTGCATCTGCTCCGCCTACGTACGAAATTCATTTTCTGGTTAAATAGCCTGATTACAACCGGAGAATCTCGTCCAGGAATGCGAGCAGCGACCGTCGAAAGATCTCTGTCACCTCCAAACGGTCGAAAATAACCGACGACGTTGAAACATTGATGCATCCCGCTGAGAGTAGGCGATGATGACCTTGGTACGGTCTAGAATCTTCCCTGACGATCGATTCGATCGTCGATAACTGTTAATCGAGACTTATTAAGCGAAGGCGGCGGAGGTGAACAATCACCGTTCTCTTTCTTCCGCGGACAAGCGGTGTGCCACACGCGGCCCTCTGCCTACTTAACGGCACGCAGTTGATTTCACGCACGCGTTGACCTTCTTCACGATCCCATTTAATTTTGTTCGATGATCGGGGAGGACATTTAGCCAGGCTGAGTTCCACGCAATGTCAAGAGCGCGTAGACCTTCGCCACGAGTTCCAGCCTCCGGATTAAATACGCCTTGACTGGTTTCGAGGTCTTCACCGTGTGGTATGTCGGTCGCGAGCCCTCGTGTGTTTCTCTTAGCAGATAATCGTGACGCGATTCCGACTCGCGGTGTTCCGCTCGAACGATCCTTTAGCAGGCTTTGTGCACGTACAAAGTTCGACTACCGGGAGACAAGTGTAAAATAAAATCGTTACGCGAGGAATCGCAAATTTTTTTCCAAGATTACCTACTTGCATTATTTATTAAACTAGACTTTCGTTAAAACGCAACGAACAATGAGTTTGCACGGACGTAACCGAGTCAATTACAAGAGTTGCTTTGCAAATGGTTCATTTGTTTCGGATGATAAGAGCGTTGCGTCAAGCACGTGGTGCCATAGGGAGATCGATATTACCTGTTCGCTACACCGTGGGCAGCCAGGTTTTTCGTGCGCTCGTAACGTGTCCTGTTCTAATACGTACGCTTGTACCTACGTATGTAGGTACGCGGTCGCGTCGACAGGACAGTAGGTGCAAGGATATCGTGCTCGTTGCAATCGAAGACGCCGAGAGAATCAAATAAAACGACGGGGCAAGGCATAGCAATAAAACCGGTTGCCGTGTCCCTCGAGCTGTTTTCCTCGTTCCTTTCCTGGTTAAGAGAGGACTCGATTCCCCGCGACAATGAGACCCATCGACCATTCCACGTCCCTGTTACTTATTTCCCGTCGGAACGTGCTGCATAAGATTTTCAATGGTTCCGCAGTTTTCTTTTTTTAAATCCCACAGACGTTTATAGCTAGATATAAAAAGATCGGAACGTAGAAACAGTATAGTTTGTTTGACAGCCTGAACGAATGCTTGCTAAATAGCAAGTTATCGAGGGAGCAGGGAGGGAGCAGTAAGAAAAGGAGCGGATCGATGATTGATCCTTCGCGACGTGCTCGTGCATTAAACAACCGCTGATGTCACTGTTACATCATTTAAAAACATGTATGTAATCGGTATCGTGTCACAGTTACGCGCCCGCATATCGCACGCACGGTGACTCGCGTTTCGTTACCAGGATCGGCTCTATAAATTGACCAATCAAACGGTGAACACGGGGGAGTTTTAGTTGACCTAAATACTCTTCTTAATTCAGAACTCCGCGGTAACGGCTTGAGAAATTCTCTCTACTCGCACGTTGTTAATGATCCGCGAGATTGCCGATGTTCCCTAAAAATAATTTCATAAATATGCAGAAAATCAGCCATTTGATATAAAATTATTTTCAGCTACATTGAGTCAGTGTATAAATTCGATGATTTCGTAATAATGAACGCATTCCATTTTGCATAAAAATCCGTCGCCTAACACTGGGATGTAAAAGAAATTTCATCGACATGTGGATGAAAATGTCTGTGAGCTCACGCTATTTATTACCACCGATCTTATCTCGGTAAATATACCAGATGACATACAACTGTCATAAACGTGCAGTTTACAGTTCTTCGCGGGGAAAAAAAGAATGTCAATCCCTGTTTCGTATTCGACTCTGCTGCACTGTATACATTAAGAATTACATACCCTTTCAGATATTTTTATCAGACCTCTCTTTAGAGACGATCATCATCTTCAGAAATTTTAGGTAAAAATATTTCTTCGAATTTAAACGTCACGTCGTGAAATAAGACACGTACGCAAGGGAATAAGCAAAAGTAGTTAAACCGTGTATTATCTACGTATATACATATACGTATAATAAAGACGCGTTGCATAAAGGAATTTCTAAGGCTACCTATTTAGTTTGCTCGCGTCACCGTGGCTGATTTATCAGCGCTTCGTTATCGTAGAAATTCTAGCGGAGACGCAAACATGCTGTTTAAAAGAGAAGTTAATTACAAGTGGAACAGTTTATTTAAAGCACCTAGATTTGGATCGTGCCTCGTAAGGGTGGGTGATTAGCTGTCGTGTCGCGTAAGCGCGAACACTCTGAGGATTTCACGCTTAAAATGATAATAGATCCACGCGTTGATGTGAACCGTAAAAATTGGTATCCTTGAACGAGGAAATAATAGTTGCTACCCGGTATTATCGATATCTACACGTGGCAAAATATGGAATAAAATAGAGCAAGTTCAGTTATTAGTATATATAATATATTTTATAATATATTTTAGAATAATATAATATATTTTAGAATTTTAGTCTAGTCAAATGAGACGCCGGTTTAACGTTTAGACGCTCGTTCTCGAATGAAAGGGAAATTAACGCTACAAGTTTTCTCTTATCGTTTCCGTTACATGAATCATTCGCATCTAAAGATCTTCCAGTCGCGTACGCGACTTATTTTTAACTCCTTTGTTCCATTCACTGATCGATGAAATTACGTTAGGGATAATAATTGTCAACAAGGCCGTTCTAATATGAATCGATTTACTTTTCCGACGAGACGCGCGAATAATGAAACTAAGTGAAATACAGTCAAAAAATTATTGGCACACCTTTTAAAACGAAATAACTTTTTTAATTCCACTGTACGTAAAAAGCCTCTAGACTACAAAAGACCGTGAAGATCCCAATTTGCGAACGAAATGCTCGAATGATCTTAAATATAGTCTAGGTCAGATTTAATCGCTTCAGATGTGTGCTTGATTGGTAGGAAGGCAAAAATCTGGTTGTACCTTGAAGTGAGCTTCATATTTCCATTCATGACATAACTATTCCGATAGTGACTCGAATATAAATGTGGCTCTGTTTTACGTACAGCCTTTGATACAATAGACTCAATCATGGTATACTGTTTTCATGCCAGTTCGCTGTAATACCGGTTGACCTTGACGGATAATCAGGCTAAATTATTGCTTTATGAATCTAGAAATATGATAGTTCCTCGCGCGTTCTGCAATATTGACAACGAATTCCTTGAGAACGAATTTAAAACTGGAAATCAATATCATCGATATAGAACGGCCATAAAAGAAGATCTGTTATTTCATTCCGTTTTACCAGTGACTCTATTTGATTTCTCGTGTTCATCCTAATTCCTCAATGTATCGTAACCAGAGAGCGTTAAACTGAAATGACCGTTAATTAAATGCAAACAACATCTGATCGTGCGAACATTGTTAAAATCAAGCTCCTTTTTTTTTCATCGACGTCAGGAATAAAAATAGCCGCCGTGAATTTAAAACGTTCGGTTGTTTTGAATCGTTTTCCGAAAACTGATTGTTTGAGTAAAAGATGAGTCATGTGGAAAACACGTATGATGATTGCAGCGAAGTCGATAGGTATGCAAAAGTAGCGTGGAAAGACGTGAAGGTCGGTGACCTGGTGCACCTCTCGAATAACGAACTCGTGCCGGCCGACATGCTGCTGCTGCGAAGCAGCGATCCTCAGGGTGTAGCTTACATCGACACGTGTAATCTCGACGGGGAGACCAATCTGAAGGAACGGCAGGTCGTCAGAGGATTCGTCGATCTACAGGACACGTTTCAGCCAGCCAAGTTCCGATCGGTGATCGAGGTCGACCAACCGAGCACCAGGATATATAGGTAACCGGCGAACGAGGACGTTGTCCAACCGAGATCGGCGTGAGTTAAACACGGAAATTGCAGGTTTCACGGAGCCGTCGTTCATCCGAACGGGCGCAGAGTACCTGTCTCTACGGAGAATCTTCTGCTCAGACAATGTTTGTTAAAAAATACCAATTTCGTGGAGGGTATCGTGATATACGCCGGTCACGAAACGAAAGCGATGCTCAATAACGGCGGGCCTAGGTACAAGGTAAAGATTCAGTGATCTCTCGATATTCAAGGGTTGGAACGAAGCGTTAACAGGAATTTATTATTAATTATTCAGCGTTCGCGTCTGGAGAAACGTATGAACAGCGACGTTATATGGTGCGTGGCGATTTTAGTGGTATTGTGCCTGATAGGCGCCTCTGGGTGTCGATTATGGCTCTCCGAGTTCGCCGGTTTGACGTTCGTCCCGTTCATTCCGGTCCTTCAGGATCCGAATTACGAGAGCATTTTGACGTTCTGGACGTTCGTGATCATCCTGCAAGTGATGATACCGCTGAGCCTGTACGTTACCATTGAAATGGCGAAAGTGGGCCAGATTTATCACATCGGGCACGATATCGCCTTGTATGACGCGGAGACGGGACGTTCGGCCGAATGCCGCGCGCTCAATATCACCGAGGAATTGGGTCAGGTAAAGAAAATTGATCAGGCTTTGCGAGTGGTTTCTCGGTGAAGAAACGATCTTTTTTTATTCCGATAGGTGCAGTATATATTCTCCGATAAAACTGGCACGCTCACGGAAAACAAAATGCTGTTTAGGCGGTGCGCCGTGGGTGGACAAGACTACTCGCACAGTGGGGACGATGAGAACCCGGTACCATCATTAAGACTGAAAGAGGATCTCCTCATAAGCACGTTTAGACACCACCTGCAGGAATTTCTAATCGTGCTAGCAATATGTAATACCGTTGTGGTCAATTCTCAGCCCCACTACGATTCCATGAACTCGAGCGGAGTGATCCAAGAACCTCAGAAGAACGGTGAACAAACGGGCAGGTTGGTACATATTTATTTCTCGTTTCGTCGTAACGAGTGTTTCAATTTTTCGCATCATTTTCTCAGGTACACAAGAATGATAGATAGGAGTTTAACTCCGTCACCTATCATACCTTTGTCTACACTGTCTCACCCAACCAATAGTCTGGACGAGAACGTATCGTCAATTTCGTCAATGGTCGAAGTGGAATCTGTTCTGAACAACTCGACAAAGTTATCGAGTAAATTGCCAAGGTTGCTATTTATTGCACTTCGCGTCATCGATATCGCTTCAATTCTATAGACACGTAAGAATAGATCGAGCGTCCTTGAGAGTAGGCGATTGAAAATGAATGGCTGGGTTTCTGTCGGCATGCGATGGAGACAGATACTCGCGCAAAGCGTATTTTTTCGACTTTTGCCAACGAAAATATTTGACGCTCAGTCTATTTTTTTATGTCCATGATCAATTCAGGAAAGTGAATGTTTGTTTGCAGGCCAAAGTTCTTAAACGTAGCGTCGATACCGAGTTTAGGAATGGGACTTCTGGGAAGGAAACTGTCCCCGAACGGAGCGCATAAGAGACGCAGTCCGTTAACTCCTATCGATGCCAGCGATAAAAACGGTGACGAATTATTACCGTCGACTGCGATTTACGAAGCGGAAAGTCCTGACGAGCTTGCTCTAGTGAATGCAGCCCGCGCTTACGATGTGAAGCTTCTTAAACGAACGCCACGTAGCGCGATCGTTTGCTTGCCAGATAAATCTATTCTTACTTTTGAGATTCTTCATGTAAGATTTAAATGAAAAATGAAAAA
>SHCU01000286.1:20609-45076 GCA_004307685.1 Ceratina australensis | reverse complement strand
ACGATGTGAAGCTTCTTAAACGAACGCCACGTAGCGCGATCGTTTGCTTGCCAGACAAATCTATTCTTACTTTTGAGATTCTTCATGTAAGATTTAAATGAAAAATGAAAAACCAATCACTAAAACATTATTTTCCTATATGTAGCGTGTATCGAATTTCAGGTTTTGCCATTCGATTCCAATCGGAAATGTATGTCTATTTTGGTGCGACATCCTCTCACGAACGAGCTCATTGTCTATAGCAAGGGCGCTGATACCAAGATATTGTCCTCCCTGACTCCTCAGGATGAGAGTTCGTTAACGACGATGAAAATTCGACAGTACTTGCAATCGTACGCGCGTCAAGGCCTTCGGACTTTGATGATGGCGAAGAAGTCCCTGACGCCGCAGGAATACGAGAACTGGCGTCAGAAGCATCACGATGCCGAGCTTGCAATGGAGAACCGCGAAGTCCGTATTAAAGATTCGTACGCGAGTCTCGAGTCTCACCTGACTCTTTTAGGTGCCACCGGTATCGAAGATAAACTTCAAGCCGGGGTGCCGGAAACTATAGCTAGTCTTATGGCAGCCGGAATCGTAATTTGGGTTCTAACAGGTAAGGACTTCGTGAGTTGAATTTGCGTTCGTATTTTATAACACATCGCTAACGAATGCGTTAAACTGAAAGGAGACAAACCGGAAACCGCAGTGAATATCGCCTACTCGGCGCGTCTTTTTTCGCCTGCGATGCAATTATTGTGGTTACAAGCGAGGTCGAAGACTGTTGCCGAAGCCTTGATTCATGGATATTTGGAATCGGCTCGTAAGGAAAGCGCGATTCATGGAATAGATAATATCAGAGAGATCGCGATGTTTAATCGCGACGCGGCAGAGAATGACGCGCACAGAATAGACAGTCCGTGGCCGAAGCAACGCGCACTCGTCGTAGACGGTAAAACCTTGACCGTTATCCTCGATCCACGATCGGGTTTGACGCGACCGTTTCTCGAGTTGACAAAAACGTGTTCCAGCGTATTAGCTTGCCGAGCTACGCCTCTTCAAAAGGTACAACTAATTTCGCATGATCATGCTTATTTTTCGGACAACGTGTTAATGCGTGCAAAACTTCTACTAGGCATACATAGTCCGTATAGTGAAAGAACAATTGGGAATGAGAACCTTGGCGATTGGCGACGGTGCGAACGACGTTAGTATGATACAAACTGCGGATGTGGGAGTCGGTATATCCGGGCACGAGGGAACACAAGCCGTCATGGCTGCAGATTTCGCGATTTCACGATTCTCGATGCTCACGAGACTCCTTCTGCTTCATGGCCAATGGTGTTACGATCGCCTTTCCAGAATGATGTTATATTTTTTTTACGAGAACGCCACCCTTGTGTTTGTTTTATTTTGGTATCAGGTACTTACACATGCCGTAATACCGCTTCACCTTTAGCGTTTTATACTTAAGACTTACTGTTTCGACAGCTCTACTGCGGTTTCACGGGGACCGTTATGATGGACCAAATTTACTTAATGTTATATAATTTATTGTTCACGTCAATGCCACCGCTCGTATTGGGCGTATACGATCGCGTCGCTTCGCCTAGTGTTCTTTTATCGATGCCCCATCTTTACAAAAGGGGACGTCTCGGGCTGGTGTATCAGCCGCATTCCTTTTGGGTAACCATTGCCGATGCTTTGTACCAAAGTATCGTTATCTTCTTTATTAACAAAGGCGTTAGTATATCCTTAAAATAGTTTGATGCCATGAAATAAAGAGTACGTTCGTCCAAGTGAATGATGATTCTCTTGTTCAGGTGTACTCCGATTCGGCTATCGACATATGGGAATTCGGAAGTACCATAATGACCTGTTGCATTGTAATTATGTTGGCTCACATTGCTATAGAAATTAGATCCTGGGTAAATTGAATTTTTCTTTGCTCTTTTTCAAGCAATTATTTTCCGTTGATCAATATACACGGTTTTTTTTCAGACTATAATTCATCTCTTCGCTGTAGCTGGATCATTGGGAGTATTTTTCGGTTTCGCTTTAATTTATAATGCCGTTTGCGTTAATTGCATGGGTCTCCTTTGTTCCTATTGGGTAATGGAAACAGCCATCACGAAGTACACGTACTGGCTCACAGTAATACTTACATGCGTTCTGGCATTATTACCACGGTATGACATTTGCGTATCGATAAATGCAAGATGCACCTTAAAATCGTATTATACATGGCTGTTGTTTGTACAGAGTATTCTATAGAACTGTAACGATGACAATAAATCCGGATCTCATACAAAGTGCCGCGCTTAACGCACCGTCAAAAAGTGGTAGTCATAGGCAACGAATCGCCGAGAGGAGTGGAAATAATTTTATTGCCGGTTGGTCACGTTCAACGCAACACGCTACTATAAGGTACGAATAGACTTTCGTTTCGTCGCTTGTGAGTCAAACGTTAAATTCATATTTGAATTTCTTATTTTCCAGAATCGGAGCTAAACACGAAACATTGACAACTATCGTTGCATGACATATTTCGAGGTATCGCAGAAGACTGTCGGCGCGTTTTAACAGAACGATCGAGACTGTTAAACGACGCCGCACCGGGAAACAAGGCGACGCGTCCTTTGCCGCATTTCAATCTCTACTGTTCCTAAGATTTGCAAGAGTGTCGTTAGGAAGTGTACCGCGTTCGTTTTAAAGTGTATTTTTTTCACCGATAAGTGCTTTACTGTATTAGTAATTGAAATGATTATTTGCATGGTCAGTCGAGTATTAGTACTTTTTAATTGAATCGTGTGGCCTTAAATCTCAGACTACTGTTTATTGCATTTGATGGCTGTGACTTTTAGGGACCAAGACTGTTAATTCAGTAGTAACACTGAGAAGTGTACGAACGAACCGCGTGCATATGTTCGTCCGCGTGTTCTCTGGTTCTATGTGGAATCAATTAATTATTCAGGTCGCAATTATTCTTTAAGGAATAAGCGTAAAAGAGTGTACATTGTAAAAAGGAATACGCGAAACGTACATCGTCTCTTACGAAGGGGTATCACTATCCCTTCGTATAGCATGCCGCAAGCGCAACGCTTGTATCAATGTAATTTCCGAAATATAATCGTCTGCCAGCATAGAGGTTCTATTAATCTTGTACGTTAGACGTTATTACACGTTGCACGTGTCGATATAGTATTTTGATAAACGACTAAGAACAACATGGGTGTATGTAATTCTTATTAGTAAAAGAAATTCTTCTCTAAACATCTACTCCATTCACCAGCGCCAACCGGATCCCCTCGTATGGAATCATGTTTATTTTTAGTTTCAAATTTGTATGTACTTGACTTTGTAATTTCGAATATTTGCCAACGTTGGCTGACGCGTATAGAGATTTCGTGAACTCGAAAGAATCGTGATTTCCGCTCTTTCTCTAATTAATTTTGCACGCTATATGATTCCGTAGTCCTCTCGCTTTCCTTTGTATCGTTTCATTTTTAACGGAACGACCATCATCATCGATATCGTAATTAGCGCACTGATTTGCAAGTAGATAAGAAACAGTGGCATTTGAGCACCACTGGCTGCTGTGGAGGCACGACGCGACGGTGGGGATAGGATCGAAAGGCGTAAGGTGGAGCGACGGGAGGATATTCTGGCACGCCGCGGCAACGGCTCTCGCAGTTACACGTACACGTTCAGCAGTATCGCTGCCACGACTGTTAAGATCAGGAGGGTTTCGAGTTCGAGTTGCGTCACGATTCGTCTCACCGCACTACCCGATCGTGACTCTGTGCCTGCTTTTCTCCGGAAATTCGCGGCCAGCTGCGCGTTTCGCGTAGGACAATAATTCCGGTTGCATGAAGCGTGCGCGTAGCACCGAAGGACGATCCAAACACGGAAGAAGTCTTTAAGGAGTTCGCTGCCTCTCCCTTTGTCACGGAAGTTAGCCAGTGGAAGATGCAGCGACAAAGTCTTTTGAACTGACAGTCGGATACGTATACCGCGCTCGACATAGGGATCAATGAGATGCTGTATTTCAGTTTTGCGAGGATCTTGCACTGTTAGAGTTGTCAGAGGTGAAAGTACCTGAACGAAGTCACATGACTAGGGAAAGGGTCATTGAACATATGTTAAAACATACAACTCGAGTACAGCGGAGAGATGTTGTGAATCGCAAGTTTCCTCACGCACGGAAATCTCTGCACGTTCATTGAATATCGTTTGACGTTTCCACGCCGAAGACAATCCGGCCGTTGTTGTCTGCTGGATGATGATACGTACGCACGTGTAGACGCAATAAACAAGCCGAAAACGGGAAACATTAATTTCGTTGTGCACGAACGCATGCATGCATGCTTTCTCCCATGCGTCATTCCGGTTTCTCTCCGAAGGATGATTGTGCGTACACGTGCTTGGCGCGATTGCAAGAACAGGGAATAGAAACCCTACGCCGAGCGTGATGTCAAGAGTGATAATTACTATCACGCGTTGCTCGAATGAAACGATATTTCCAGCGAACGTCAATCGTGCGTACTAGATAGACTCATCTTGTACGTTTTCCTTTGAACGATTGCTCCTGTTTCGAAATATATTTACCCAAAGGTATCGCTCGACTAATAGAATCCTCAAGCGAATCGATGAACATTAACGAGTACACATAGCGGAACGATTCGCAGACATTATTTATCAGCGCGTTAGGTATCTGCAATATTATCTCGAGTACGGCCAGAGTAAACGGCAGTATTTTTATTAGAAGCCTTCGATAATCAGATAAAGTTACGCGTTAACCGAGAGCGAAGCTTAAAACTACCGAGTGGAAAATTAAGCGTACGAGCGAAGGCAATAAGCGAGAATTCGCTGGCTGTGTTCACACAAGTTTGAGGACACGAATGTAAAGCAGGACGCCGGCACGTCACGATAACGGGTTGTCTATAACGCGATAACGATCCACGCACAAGGTTACGATACAGAGTTTGCCGTCGCGGTTGCTGCAACGCTGGTAGAAAAACGCGACCTGCATATAGCCCCCGAAATATAGAACGTAAATGAGTCATTGCACTGAAAACGGAAATGAGGAACAAAGGTTTCGCTCGTTTCGCGCAGTCTGTCAGCGGAGCTTGTGTTTGGGCAATAGTATCGCACGGTATGTTGATCCGTTGAGCGTTGAACCGTTTTTACAAGAAACTGACGTGAAAGTCTTGTTAATCGTATTACGATAGCGTGTATCACAAACGGGCGGTACGAAGATCGAACGCTTTTTTCCTTTAAGTTTTCCTCCGACCGCGAGTTTCACGCATATATGCACTTATGCTCGAAGATAAGAGAGGAATGGTATCAGAAATTGGCGTTATAAAGTGACGATTATATGTTTTACGAGCGTGAATGAATCACCAGTAATAATTGATGACTGTCGGTGTCGGCAATGTTACAAGAAGTGTAGATCCACCTGTGGAATTCTCCGAAACGAATAAATAGGAACCGCGAGTGTTCTAGTGTCAGAGAAGAGAAAGGCAGAGACTTGAAGTACTTCTCGCGGAGAACACGCGCTTCGCCAAAAGGAACTCGAGTGTTTCTCAATTATCGATAACACGATACACGAAGGAACTGCTAAAAGCTTCGTAACGACGGAATGTTTAAACAAGCTTGTCAGTATCTACTAATGTAACGCGTTATCACGGGGAAACAGTGCATGAAAGGATTCCAATATCTACGCGAAAGTAAACAACGTTTTTATCGAAGGAAAGAAAAAGAAGCGGTCGAAGTGATCACGCTGAAGGGTAGAATTGATCGGTAAGTTCGATGCCGTTCAGGCTATCAAAATATTTTGATGCGTGTCCATTGATCAAGAAAGTGGATCCCTGAGAGCGAGAGATAAACGAACAGTTTCATTGAGTAAGCGCGGTTTTCGTTGCGAACCGATTGCCACGAATTACGTAATTGAGAGACAGAGAGGAGACGTTGTGTAAAAGCGCATTGAGGATGACCTTCGCCTTCTTGTCTGTTCATCTGTTACCGAGAGAGAACAGCCCGGAGATAAGGACGATTTAATTAATACCTGGCAGCAGTGATCGGTCTGACGGTCTGACGGAGCAACAGTAATCCGGGAGAAGAAGATGCGACTCCCGGGAAAGATGATATTCAGAGAGTATTCGTCGGAATCGACGTGATCTTGTCGAAAAGGCGGTCACAATTTGTTATGCCGTTTCTCTCTGCGCAACCGCAGGTGTATCGCGAGAGATATGACGGTCACTTACACTGCCGAAGTCGCTACCTGCAGAGGTCTCGGTTGCTTTCTAAAATTACTCCTAAGGTAAGCTCAATTCGCACGCGTTGGTCAAACGACAAAACGCGATGCCCGCGTTTTTTCGTTCGACGCGAAGGCGAACATTACATTTTGTTATCCGACCTTACGAAAACTGGCGGAGATTATTTTTCGTCGCTAACTTTGAAGTCAACGTTTGCTCACAATTTACGTCCAGATACCTTAACGATGTCGTCAGACCATGGTAGTGTGTACTCAGTACTCGCGTTGAGTGCGCGCTACAGGGTAAACAATCGATTTCTAGAAACTAGCACTCCGTGTAATCTGTCGCAATCCGTTCTGAAAAATGTCGATTCCGAACGGAGTGCAATTATTAGATAGCACGTGGAGAATTTGTTAAAAGTCAGAGTTCCGCGAATGCGGAAGAATTCTAATGGAAATCACGTGGCGGGCGTGCACGCGAAGGATGTCAAGGGGAAACGCTTCATACTCGATCGAAACCGACAAGACTCACCGATCTTCTCACATCTCGTCACACGTAATATTATGATTCATTGATTTTACTGCCCTAGAAATCCGCGGTCATCGCGCATAAGCCGCATTTCTTTCTCCGATCGAGAAATCAGATTACAAGAATTTCGTGCACGAACGTTTCTTTCTCTTATTTAATTCGCTCTCCGATGCTGCTGTATGCACTTCCTAGCCGTTGACCCTTTTCTATAATTAGTTTAACTACGTTTTATTCGCGCTCGGAAGCAATAAACTCGCACGCTTTAAATTCGTCACGTGCAATCGGTGTTCCAAGTTCTTTGAAGTAACCCGTTAGTCATGGGTACTTTCTTTCGCTTCCGGCAACCCGCTCGGCCCTCAATGCAAAACTGCATAAGGCGACGTTTTTGTTTTCATTGTAATTGAATATTCATATCGGACTATCCTACCCTACTTGTTACCAGAATGTAAATCACGATAAATACGATTTGCGACGATCCGAGCGATCTTTATTTTTCTATCTGTCCGTTGGACGCAACATTGTCGTTCAATTTGCGATTATGTATCATGCACGAAAATACAGTATAATGTGCATACGCGCACGTATAATCATAGATCGTATTCGACGTCAGCAGTGAGCAAGCCCTGGCCGTAGCTTACTTTCATGGATCGATTCATACGTATTCGTTCTTGTTAGTCGTTCTCAGATGTTACATATTCTGATTGCGTAGTAATAATATAATAGCGTGTGGAAACAAAGAGGAATTGTGCGAGACTTTGTCACGCGGACACTAATTATCAAATTCAAGGTCGATGCAATTATAAAATTCTTTCGAGTCTTGAAACTCGGTAAATGCAAGAAAAAAACGTTCTTCTTGTCAATTGGAACGTTTCAAATTATCAACGCAATTTCCGCGATTAGGACGAATTAATGTTGAAGATGAATCGCAAGATTACCATGAAATTTTCTTGGTCGTGTTCGAGATACCGGGAGATATCGATCACACAATTAGCTACAATAAATACTTTTGACGTTACATCTATTTTTATTCGAGCTAAGATCCCACGTTATCTCGTTTATTTTAAGAAATTATTATCTAACGAATCCGTCGTGTCTCATTCCACAGTTTTTTCTTACATTTTACTTCTGATTTTTCAGATGGCGAGCGAGTATATACAAGCTCGTATGGCTGGATCTGGCTCTCTTTCTCTTCATTTACTATTCGCTGTCGAGTATCTACCGATTTCTACTGAACGAAGATCAGAAAAAGGTATTCGAGGCCATAGTAGCTTATTGCAACGAGTACAACGATCTGATACCGCTGTCATTCGTCTTGGGTTTCTACGTCAGCATCGTGATGACACGATGGTGGAATCAATACATGGTAATACCCTGGCCAGACTCGATTGCGGTTTTCGTGTCCGCCACCATTCATGGCAACGACGAGAGAGGTCGATTAATGCGTCGAACCATCGTCAGGTATAAACCGACCGTGAAAACATTAAACTTGATTCCTACAATGAATTCGTTTTTGTTTCACAGGTACGTATGCGTTTGTCTAACGCTGGTACTGGCAATGGTCTCGCCACGAGTTAAAAAACGATTCCCGACGTTGGAGCATTTCGTGGAGGCCGGCTTGTTGTTGGAGAACGAGCTGGTGATATTCGAGAGTCTGAACTCGAAGTTCCCCAAGCCTAGCAAACATTGGTTGCCGATAGTATGGGCATCGAGCATCGTGACGCGAGCGAGGAAGGAAGGTCGCATTCGCGATGACTTCGCCGTGAAGACATTGATAGACGAGTTAAACAAGTTCCGCGGTCTCTGCGGTAGCCTGATGCACTACGATACCATTAGCGTTCCTTTAGTTTACACTCAGGTAGGCACGTCAGACGCACAGGGAAAACGCATACGAGGATTCAACCACACCTACTCGAAGGATTAATTGCAATTTGTGTTCTCCCGTGTTTTTATCATAGGTGGTAACGTTGGCTGTGTACACGTACTTTTTAACAACCGTGATGGGCCGGCAGTGGGTGCAGAATTCAGCGAAATCGCCAGCCACGACGATCGATCTCTACTTCCCAGTATTCACGACACTGCAATTCTTTTTTTATATGGGTTGGTTGAAAGTAGCCGAAACTTTAATCAATCCGTTCGGCGAGGACGACGATGACTTCGAAGTCAATTGGATAATCGATAGAAATTTACAGGTATAGGATTACTCGACAAAATCTGTGAGTCAGCGAATGTTCTTTATAAGTTTTCAATTTTCTATATGCTTTTTAATAGGTGAGCTATCTCATTGTCGACGAGATGCATCACGAGCATCCAGAATTGATCCGCGATCAGTATTGGGACGATGTATTTCCCGCTGAACTCCCGTATACAGCCGCGTCGCAGGCTTTCCGCGAAGAACATCCGCAACCATCCACGGCTGGAATTCAGTTATCCGCGGCGCAACAAGAACTTCAACCATCCTCGGTTAGAATCGATGAAATGGCGGCAGATTATCAGCAAAAATTTAATAGTGACATAGCGGACGACGCCGCTTCCGGTATACATTTCACAGCTCATGGAAAAATGTCAAGGTTGGTCCCGAAGCAATGTTACGCGACATGCGATACCAACTTTTTTCAAACTTCTTATCGATATTACAAATCTACCACGCGAGCCAAACGTAACTACACTCATCTTTTACCTATTACAGGAGTGCTAGCAGAGTGAGCACTCGGGATCGTACACTGAGTGGAGGTTCAACGCCAAGTAACATAGGAGGTTCCCTACCAAGAATTAACAGCGTGACCAGCGTTCTGAAACGATTGTTCAGTAAAGAGGATAGGCCTGACAGCGGTCCGTCTAGCGGTACTAAAACGCCTAGAAGGCTCGCTTCGTCGAGTTCTGCGGCGTCGCTACAGAATCGTGCGATCAGTATGTTTAATAGCTCCCTTTCAAGTTATCGAAACAATCAATCGTACGATCGTGTTTAACGTGCGTAACAAATTTTAGTGGATCCGGGAGGTTCGATGAGGATCGGAGTGATCAAGGAAGAGGCGGATGAGCAGATGACACTGACGTCGATGAAGTCGGAGAAGAGACCTCACGTACAGAGCATATTTTCTCCAGGACCGCCACCTCCGAGTGCTCCTGTTGCCGTTCCTGGCATGGAGCATACGCGAAACGGACATGTATTTTCAACTAGCGCTCCCATTCCTATAACTGGTCGTGTGTCGATCGGAAGCAACAGCGAGGCCACGCATGATGACAGATACATGCCAAGGTATGCGTCAACATACGTTACTATTTAATTAAAGGTCACTTGCAAATTAATTAGGATCAAACTCTCTCCTTGTATCGAGAAACGAAATCATTGTTTTCTTTGCAAATTGCAGCTCACAGCGAACTGGGCAGTCAGCGCGGTCAAGTGTTGCTTACGAACCAGCAACGAGTATTGGAAGTGCTATCGCGGATGATCTCATAAGTACAGATAGTTCGTCGAGTGCCAGCATCACTTCCACCGATGAATATACACGATTGAGAACAGAAAGACAGAAGCAGAAGCGCGATAGGGTAGCTCAGAGGTTGGCTAGGAGTACGAGTGGAAATAAAATATTTAGATCACATTCGAGGAGTCCTGGGGATACTAACGAGGAGTTCCTATTGTCGGACCTCGCGAATACCTCGCGTTTATCCATGAACCTTCAAGAAGAAAAGGAAAAGGCTGACAAGACTGTTGAAAGTAATCGTCTTTAGCAAAACCATCGATGGTTCTTTTTCGAAGTTTAATTTTTAACTGAATAAATGGTATTAAGAAAAATGTATAAAGATTCGTATGATACTTGGTAAAAAAATGATCGATGATTGATTGAGTGGAAGTTTTGACGCATTTATACAAGCGTCTAAATTGATTAAGTCCAATCGAGACTCATCTGTCCATTATCATTGTACATACGATGTTTCGAAGTAAAATGGAAACAAGTATTAATTATCTCGTGATAAAAGACGCTTGAATTTGCGTCTGATTTTGTAAGAAAGTGTACAGAACAAATGGACTTCAAAGTTATTCTATAAATTTTACATGCGCTGTACTAACTTCTAACAAAATTTAAAATGAACGATGAGTCGCTCGTCTTTCGACGAGACTTTAATATGGTATGGAACATCCAACGATTACTAATACAAACGCAAACAATTGAAAGTATCAGTGTATGTATACGAACAGTAGATTTGCTACGTATACCGGTATACCTCTCAGTTCAAATTCTACGTATCGAGAAATGACAATAATGAAATGTAACGTTGTCATCGAATTTGTCTTAAGGTAATGAAGATTTTATACGTATATCAAAGAAAATTATTAGAATAATTAAAATCGTTTTCAATCGAAGGGCAAAAGCTTGTAAAAACAGGGTCAATTGTTTGACTCTCGCCTTTTGCGTTATTGACGTAAAAGATGATTGCTAGTGCAAGATAGTATACGTACATGTATAAATTTAAATTAATGTCAATTCTCTTTATTTAATTTTTATAATTAATTTTCATCGCGTAAAATTAAGGAAACTGAAACTAAACGCTCAAGGGGTTTCCATTTAAATCAAAAAGCGTTCGTAGTAAACGGGGACCTTTATGACTTGAAGATTATAACATCTGCAAAGACATTGAAAGTGCCTATTTTGTGCCTATACGTATTAGATTTAACTACGTTTCACACTTATTTACTTAAATAGATTCTAAGTTTCTAGTTCCTTGAGCAATACGTGATCGATATCACGCTCAGGACTAGCGCTTTTGTACAGCAAAATATTCGAGTAAGCACATTCCGCGATAAATATTTAGGTCGATGACAAAGTCGCTAAAACGATCGCACATTCGCAGGATTATTTAATACTTGATACTGATTAATTTGATAGCTTTCTTACGTTCGTAACTTGGCCTACAACGCTTTAAATTAGTACACAGAGTATAACTACGACTAGTACGGCCAATAAATTTTAAAAGAAAATGGCGTAGAATTACTCTTATGTTTTCTGAATATCTTGTTACTTATACATTGTAAATACCCTTGTACAGAAGCTTATAATTAGCACATAATACATCGCGTAATTGACTCTCGTAACTGCCTGTACAATTTACGCTAAATAATTAGTTTATCATTTTGGAATCACATTCCAGAACGCGTATCAATCCGATGGTGCTCATATTTATAAGCGTCTCATAAGATAGCGTTACAGTATTGAAATACCTTCTCGGATTGTCTGATAGAAATGTGAATTCTTCTCGAATAAATAAACACTTACCTCCAAATCCGATGTACGTGCAAGACTCTGTCCTCAATTACCACAAGATCCATAAATCTTCTCTAAACAGATCACTCACTGAACTTTTCCCGGGAAACATTAATCGCGAAAGTAATTTTCGTGTCGCTAGCGTCGCGCGATTTGGTGGGAGATCGTTCGTGCACGATCGGTCAATCTCGCCGCACTTCGGCCGGAGTCGTTCCGGTTCGCGAGCAGGCGTCGACGGCTCGGGTAGTGGGGGTCGCCAGTGGGTTGCCGTCGGCGAGAGGTGGCGGTGGTTTTGTACGGTTGAGAAAAGAAGGGTTAAGTGAGCCGTGCCGGGCCGTACAAGCGAGCTAGCGGTGGCGCGGCCCGTGCTCGTGCCATAGGGCCTCTGCCAACCAGTAGTGCTCGTCGATTCGTTTACAAGATGGCAGACGGTCCGTCCGCGGAAGACGCGGCCACCGACCTGGGGGACAGTGATTTTCGTTTGACAAGGGAACGGCACAAACGTCAGGACGCCTCGTCTTCTGTGACGTCCTTCGCTGTGGGTCAGGATATCGCGAGACGTATTCGCGAAGGCGCTTCGGTCTTCGAGAATCATCCTTATCGCAGGCAACAACATCGTCCACCGCGTCGTAACCCTCATCTTTTACGCCGATACTCTGCTAATTCGAACGTTAACGGTGTCAACAACAACAACAACAATGGTGGTGGCGTCATCGTGATCAACAATAACCATCACCTCCCCAACAATCATCATCTTCAGTTCGTGAACAAAAACGAAAGTGATCGCATCGACACGATTTGTGTTACACCGTTCACGTCACCTATCAGCGAGGATTACGAGGAAGAGGAAGACGACGAAGACGACGAAGACGACGACGATGACGACGATGACGACGACGACGACGACGACGACGACGACGACTTCGACGACGAGTTGGACGAGGAAGATGATGAGATAGAGACGAGCAGGAAGAAGAGTGCATCGAAAGAGTATCGCGGTGGTGTTCGAATCGATGTAACAAAGACGGTGAAAAACGGAAAGAACGACGGCGATAATAGTAATAATAATGGTAACGGTAGCGGTAATAATGATTATATTAATACTAATAATAACAATAATGGTAAGAGTGGTGGTGAGGGTGGTGCGATGACCGGTCACGCGACCGCGATGGTGACGGCAACGGCGACGCGCGATGACAATGCTGCTAGCTGTTTGGACGGGCGACGGTTGTGGACCACCGTTTACCTCGACGCGGATGCTCCGAAAGCGGACGGCGCGGATGCGAGCGAAATGAACGAGTGTCGTCGCGTAGAGGACAGGAACAGGGACGAGCACGCGTTAGAAAAAGTGAATCGCCTCGGTTGCGATAAGAGGAGCGAGGCCGGCGGTGACGAAGCCGAGGACGCGACACAAAACACGATGGACTGCATAGTTAGTGATGGTAGTAGTAGTAGTAGTAGTAGTAGTAGTGATCGTGGTGGTAGTGGTGTTGCTGCTGCCGCTGCTGCTGTTCCTGCTTCTGGCGGTGGTGATGCTGGTGCCGCTGGTGCTACTGCAAATGGCCTCCTCGCCAACAGGCATCAGGGCAGCCCTTTTAAGGGACAAGTTAGGATGGCCGAGGACACCCTCGTCGGCCCTTGCGGCAAGAAGCGGTGCGCCGATCGATACGACAGCTCCGAGAGTTCTGACAGGTGAGCGAGCGAGATAGCTTCTTCTCTCTTTTCTCTTTCTCTTGTGGTTCGACGAACGCCTCGAGGAAGGGAGCAATAGGCGGAACGAGCCAGAGACCTATCCTTGCACATATATGTGTACATCTATTTTCCAGCTTGCAATTTGCCAAAATAAGTAACAACATTCCTTTGAATTTTTCGATACAAACGCGTAACTATCATATGATGTACGGTATTCAGGTTTCTTACACATTTATCTGACTTCTATACTCATCCGGGTCATTGTATTTTGGCCGCACGTACACACCGTAAGTCGTTAACGGCGATCGGTGCTTGTTTGTGTTTATTTTCGGTCAGAGACAATGAAATGGATGTGCACGTAGTTGTTGACTTTGACTATTTGCACTTGTACTAGCTGGTACACGTTCATACGTGCAATATTTATGTGTTTTCACGTTTCGTACCTTTTCAAGCAGTTCGTTCTGCGTTCCTTGGAAGAGGTGAACTTGGAACGGACACGCGAAAGCGTCATACGTAATAAAAATGCATGAAATCTGGCGTTATCAATCGGAAAACCTTGACGTTGAAGAAACATATCGCGTATCAGGGATCGGTGGGGATATCGCAATTAGTGAGAAGGCGCGTTCGACAGGAGGCTAGGGGTCGTTGTACCGCGGTTACGAGACCGACAACCGTAGCTGCGTTCGATCTGTGTGCGCGGCGTGTTTATACGTTCGTAGATCCTGCCAGCTCGTTCCCTCTTTCGCCCTTTCTCGTTTCCTCGGTTCCCTCTTCCTCGAAGCTTCGTTCTTCCACCATCGCGTCCCTCTATGCTTGGGTCTCTTCCCAACGAGTGCTTATCACGCTAGAGACGACTCGGTATTTCGGTCCCTGTTCAGTTGCTACCCGCCGAAAACATCTATTCCATTCTGTTTCGAAGCATTTCTTAGGAGTCTAAAGAAATGTACACACCGTTCACCCTCTTACTTTCTTAGGCGAAATTCTCGAAGCTTGTTACAAAGAAATATTAATTTTGTTGTTCTTTGTACGAGTAAGGTATACTCGTACACAGTCCTGTCCTAGATCTATCAAAACACAAAGGTGAACCTGTTCACCTTTTTCTTTTTTGGAATATTTATCTACGACAATATTACAATGTATATATTTATATATTTTATGTAGTTAATTTAAAGTCTTTGACGATACACTTGAAAGTTTTTACCTCAAATTGCATTTGCGTATGCATGTAATTAGTGATATAACAATGGACATTTAAAATACTCTAAGCAATATTCCTTGTTTGCCACAATCTTAGAGCATTTATAAATTGCCTTCGTATTGCAGGAAAAGTGTTCCAAAACATGTACTTAACAGCTCACTTTACACACATTTTGACAGTGTTGTTCGCCGCGATTACCATTCCCGTATTTGATTTAGTAAAGGAAATGTAATAAAATTTTACTATCCTAACGGTTGCCTCTAAATCTTGGTTCGTTCACGCAAAATGTAGGTAGACAGAACCATTCCAACCACGTTATTACCCTATCGTGGTTTGCCTGTCAGGTTTACAAGCTTTTACCATTTACAAGTTTTTCCAAGTAAGGAAAACGTTACCTACATATTTTCGTCTCTGGCCACGAATTCGAGTTTGCTTTCTCTTGTTTGTCTCCGTGGTTATTTTCCGCGTACGAGATATGCATGCAAGGGAAGCGACGGACAGAGGTTTCGCTGAGTAATATTGATCTTGTTCCAAAATGTAGAACGTCGGGTCTCAGACTGTCAGAGGAGCGACTATGAACGTTTCGTTAGATAATCATATTTTAAGCCACGGTTTATCGCTGGGGATAGCATGTTTATTTTTTATTCGCTCATAATTTCCACGCGCGTTTCTCGGGCTACACTGTTTCAGCAACTCGTCGTGTTTATCTCACCTACAGATATTTATTCGCGAGCATCAAGCCGCGATCACAGTCCACTACTCCTGCCTCGCTAAATTACACCTGGGATCCTCGCGCAACAATGTTTTTTCGTTCGCCTCGAGATAATACCGTTTGACTTCGATAAGCATTATCGAGTTACTGACAAAAAAAAACAAATTTTTTTCTTCAAACGTACAAGTAGATGCGCATAGCTTTTGGGAATTTTACTGTTTGAATAATGTAACAGCAAAACATTTTACTTCTCGCGGAGTCATTCTATTTATCTCTTTAATCGCCCGATAGGAATATTTATCGAAATAGTCTCGAGAAAGTACTGTTGCTCGCGGCAAATAATTGACGCTTCATTCGAATCAGATCGTTAGCTCTCGCCGTAAAATAAATTTCACGCTATCGGTAGACTCGCGAAATAGCTCAAAGTGGAAACCAGTATATCGATTCACGTTTAACGTAGTTCTATTGTATTTATGATTCCATCGATAGAACTGCTACAACCAGTTTGTTCATTCAGTGCTCATACATTCTTTTGCCATCGAATATTTCAAATAGATTGCGATTTCAAATTATATATATTCTTTTTTTTTCTATTTATTACTGGATAGTCGTTTATTAATGGACTTGGTGTATTATTTATATGCGCTAACTATCGATAACTCGGAATGGAAACTGTGTTTCAGTAGATTTTAAATTACAATCAAGCTGTCTCGACGTTTCACGTGATCCTCCTGGCATGTAATATTTTCACGGCTGAGGAGAAACAGCTCCTGCTGCCGCCGGGTCGACCGGTCGTGTCTGTTTTTCGTGTTGTAATCGGTGAATGACCGGGTGTCCTTCCAATCGTCTTATCGCGGCTCGAATGCATCCAAATAATCGGCCCGAATTCAGCTCGTCGCTCGTTAATCTTTACTCGGAGATAACCAGACGGCTACGCCGCGCTAATCACCGACCCCTCGTGTCTTCCTTACCATTTGTGGAATCCCGCGTTGCCCCGGATCAGAAAATTAAACAGCGAATCCAATCACAACTGATATAAAAACTACGACTGATAGACATTTCGTGACGGAGCAAGTTGACTCATCCGACAGATCTCTCTGTGCACTTTTTCTGTACGTGACGAGCATTAGTAGATTTTATCTTGTGGTTTGTTGCAACGGAACGCGGCTAAAGTCTTTACAAGCGTGGAGGTTTAATGTCTATGCGCGTCTGTATAGATGTCTGAATGAAAATAGCGATAGGAGAACAGTAATCGATCGCATCGCGATAATCAATGATTCACATCTATTATTAGAACGAAACAGCTGTTGATCGCTGTATGCACGCGTACAGCCATATGCGTGCAATTTGAAAAGGTCGCTTTGTTTTTTTTTACGTAGCCGATTGCCCCCGGCGCGTTTAATTGAGCCGACGTGGAAAAGCACGAGCGACTGTTTCCTCTGACAGGTTTATTTTTTTTTTCTCGCCGGACCGAGAGCTCGGTCCCGTGGTTCTCGAGACGAAACGTAGCGAAGCGGGGGCGATCTGTCGCGACGCGAATCGCGTGGCCATGGCCGTGGCCGTGAAAGTGAAATTCGTGAATGAAACGAGTGGAACAACCGGCGAACCAAAGTGAAGGTAAAGGTTGCCGGTTTCAGTTTCGGCAAGCCGCTGTCTTTTCAGACCGGCTCTCCAGTTTCTCCGTTTGCCTTGTAAGAATTATTACGGACCGACTCGGAATAAATTTCCTTATTAAAACGGTTAGTCACTAAATTACACGTCTCTCAAGTTAGCAAATATTTTTTTTTTTTCTTAAATATTTAGTTGGTCTACAGTGTACTAAATGTATGTCATTATTTTTTATGAATCATCTATTTTCGGACGAAGTCAGTAGATTTCGAAATAAGCTTAATTGTTCTTTTATGACGTATCATGACTGTTAATTGAATTTAATGCGAAGATGATTCAGGTGTATACACGTGCAAGATAAAATTGAAATTCCACGGGTAAAAGGTATCACTGCGAAGTTAGCTTATAGCTTATCAGCACGTGGGCGGTTGGGAGTAAGAAAAGTCGATTTATTGTGCGAGACGTGAAACGAGAGGTGGACGCGGAGGCGGGCGAGAGGAACGTTTCCCATGAGCGGTGCTACAAAAACGCTGTTCGCATTTAGCCGATGCGATGTCGCAAGCGTAGTTAGAAAGCTCGAGCCTAGCGCTCGGCCGCGAGTTCGCCTTGCGCGCCGGCACGATCGTGACTCGTCCAGGTTTTCTTTGGAAAAATCCTCGACTACGTAGGCGGAAAGTTGAGAAATAACGGGTCGAAAGTCGTCGATCATCGAATCCCTTTGTGATCGGATCGTGGGCAAATTTTCACCGACTCTTGTAAGATGCACCGTGTACTCACCGCTCTATTTTACCTACCGAACTCGCTGGCCAAGGATGCTTTATCGCGAGGTAATTTTTCACCGACGACGCTTCTGGCTTTTCGTATTACTGGACGATCTTATCGCTCGGAATATCGATCCACCTCGAGCTTGCCAGCAGACTGTTACATCGGTTTCGCTACGTAAATGCCCTAGCTTCATGATTTCGCGGGTAATTCGTCAAAGTTTCGACCGGATCGCGTATATCAGATAGACCTTTGGCCCGATTGTGCCGAGACCAGTAAATCTCGCGGGATCGCCGAGAGAATCCGAGAGACGTTCTCGAGTTCTCTTCAACTGGGCTTCTAGGACGGTTACTATCTTGCGTTCGCATTCACAAAGCAATTTATCATTCTCAAATGGAAAGATTTTCCATCAAACCGACCTGATTCCGCTCGCGATTAACCGTCGAACGCGGTGGAAGGATAGGGAACAATCGGTTTATTCGTAGAAACCAGCAGTGACGATACGTAACATCCTTATACATATTACTAGGACACGGTTACGATTCGCGTAATTCCATGGCCTCATAGCTAACGCCTTAGATTATTGTATGCAATCCAAGTATTTCACCATTGTTTAGCACGGCTGCGGTTGTACTGTTAGTCATCGGGAAGAAAGAGCAGGCGAACAATGTGATGATGTCGAAATGATGATCTCGTGATAGGATTTAACGATCGATAAATCTGTAGTCCTTCGAGGAACAGGCCGAACAAAATATGTCGATAGTGCTTATAGCGGTGCTACCTCAGTCCGTATAAGTTGTTTATTTTTAAAGTGACCTAAGTTGATTTATACTTAAATTGAGATATTTGAGAGTTTGCATTTTATGGCAATTAAAAATATACATACAAGATATCAATGAGCTATAATGCTAATTGTCCAAAAACTGAGGTCAACTCGGTGAATATTAATTTATGAAAATTACCTTCATCACTGCCTTGGGACATTAACAGTAATAAATATGTATTTTATGTTGGCCCCATGAAAATTATCTGAAGCCGCCTCTATACGTATATGTACATATATGTGGGGTGCAACGATGCACGGGGCGAGCACGGCTAGTTGTTGGATCAATATTAGCCCTTTTCGAGCTCTGCTCTTTTCCGCGCAACAAGTTTTCTCTAACGGGTGTCCCTCCCTCGGTCTAATTAACGTGTCTCATCCATTCGTTCGACGAAAGACTGCTCCTGTCCCTAATTAGGAGAATCGCGGAGTAATTGTTATTAATCATAATCTGCCGCGCCTTTCATTCTTTCACTCGCGTTTCACACTTGTTTCCATAAGGTCGATCGATATGAGAATACGTACGGAATCTAGATAGATTTTGCGGAACAAATTGACGTTATAACAGGAACCATTACCTCCGGTGGTCTCGAGGGTTCGTCTCCGGCGATCGAGATTGCAATTTCAACGAGGGTAATCGTGATTACCGAACGATTACCGAGTCGTAAAGTGAACGGTTCGCGCGGCTCCTTCGTATTGCGAGGATTCTTTAACCTGCAGGTCGCCGGAAAACTAAAATATCGAATAAAAATACTAAGAATCGATGAGTGCTCTGGATGGCATGTATCTTTGATACAATTACATTCTAGTGACTTCTAAAGCGATATCGTAACTAATTCGTAAATGCGTATAAAATTTCTGTTCTACATAATAACAGCTAAATAAAAATGCAACTGTTCGGGAAACAGTTTAACACTAGATTGGCCAAGGAAGTAATTTTGACCGCTCTTTAGTTTCTTTAGTTTATTTCGCTCTTTAGTTTATAAAGAATCGATGGCTAGGCCTATGGCCTATAACTTGGTCCTTTTACACGAAGCGATCTACGGCCACCTATGGTGATCCGATCGCGCCGTGTATCACTCGCGAGGAGAAACGCTGGACGTTTATGACGGAAGGTACACCCCGAACAACGAGGTCTCGCGGACGAAAAGCACCGCGGAGGAGGTGGCCGATTCCACTGGGGGCAACCACGTGGGCAGTGATTAATCGCGACAACGGGCAAACACGCTGCTACGTATGCACTTATATGCACGCGCGTCAGGGAATGTATACTTGCACGGGGAACGGAACGGGCACAATAGGCCAGAGGTACGGTGGCGTGGGCAAAAGACCGAGAGTCTGTGTCACGCTTAAGCTATTACCTTTCTAATGATATTTTTCACGGATACGTTAATTCAAATTCTTTAATTTTTTGCACCAGCAGATCATTCGTTTATTTCTGTAATTACTATCTATGAAACTTTTATGATGGCAATTTAAAGAATGAAATCTAGGTTGGCATTTATACTTTCCATACTCGACGGATCAAATTTTTCTGACTTTAATGTTGTCAGTCTGGTTTAAATTGTGCGATAGTGACACAATCTATCAGATAAGATTGTATAATAGTCACAAATAGAGATTGCGCATTTTCATACGAATCAAAACTTTCTGTTAGGCGTAAATAGAAATTTCTTTTATCCTTCAAGCGTCCCAGCATGAGTTTTCAGTTTTCAATTCACTTTTCAACGTGATGCGCGGTGCATTTGACGAAAAAGTGAACACGTTACTCGTTCGATATCCGTGCAGTTTCTCCGGTTGAGAACTAGTTTCAGCGCAACGTATCGCGGGCTTTGTCCGCTTCCAGATTCCTATCTATCCCCGAGGACCGTAGCTGTAGACCTAGGCCTAGGCCTGCGCCGCGTGTTGCAACGCGCGCCAGCTTTCGTAATCGGCTCTCTATCGCGACGACCGCGTTTCGTGTTCACCGTGGCAGAGGTGCTCCAAAGGCTACCGCCGCGTCGGTTTCACTCTCTATCTCTCTATTCGAGCGGCCGCTGGCCCGCGATTCTAAGCGGATTTCTGCGATTCCAATTGGTCACGGTTCGCGGTCAGGTCGACGAAGGTTCCTTCTGGTTTCTTGTTCACGGTGAACGGTCCTAGTAGCTGCCAGTTCGCGGGAAAAATAAATTAAGAATCACCAGCCGGGCCGCGATGCGCGTTCCACGTTACGCCTCGATAATTGCACGGCCAGTTTTCTATTCAGTCTCATCGCAACGGGTCGCCAATCCATTACCGACAATCTAACGGGATAACTGTAATCGTTTGTTTTGGAGCAAAGTGGCATTGCCAGAGGATTGACGTTCGCCTCGCTATTCAAGTCGCAATAATATGCAGTGCATTATCATTCATCGCGTTGTTTGTTTTAATATCATTAACGGTCGAAGCTATTTATAGTGCAAGTTGTATTGTTACGCCTTATTTAACTGTGGTTTTTAATAACGTTGACTTACGGCCAGGAGTGTACATACGAAACGCCTTTCTCTGCGAGAGGAAAGGTTCGAAGTTTTGTCAGAGCACAGCCACTTTATCATCTGCGTGCACTCGTGACCAGAGTGCACCTTTCTCTAACAACAATCACCACGCGCACCGTGTTCTCATCAGGTTGAGTTTCAACGCAAACGTAGCCAGTCTACAATTTTATCTAATCGACGTACTATGATCCATGCTGTTTATCGTATGTCGTTCATGAAACAGAGGGACAACTCTCACTCGGTTTTATTAATCTTATATGAGTGTATAGTTTTGTAAAATGATAACTAGGCCGCGGATTTTTATACATTCATTGCAAATTTCATATGTGTGAAAACGTACAAAATAAGCAAAGTCTAACTTGCAATATTTAGAGCAGATAAATGTTTACATGCCTCCTGTTTCTGGTATCCTATTTATGACAATCAGCATTTGCATGAACGTCCGCAGTTTAATGATAATTAAATGTAGCTATGGGACTCGAGCAACATCGTATCTCGCAATTAAGGAAATAATTACCGCGAAAATTAGGAAACGGTTGAAAAATTGAACGTTTCGTATAGACGAACGGCTAGACAAAGGAAACAGGTTGGGCCGACGTTCCCATCCGGGCTGAAATATCAGGTCCAATTAGCTTCGTACATACCCTTCTCTCTCTCTCTCAGCCGTTCGATGGTTGTACATAGCCAGTTATTATTTTTTCCTGCAGTCCAATTGTCAGAGTAAAACGATTTTTTTCCTCCATACCCTCGACTCGATTTCGACTCTGAATTTCCATTCGGACGGACGTGAATGGTCACTAAATCCGTTCATTTAAATAAAGGTAAGGTGGATCGCGTGGAAGCGATCGTTGCCACGGCTAGTCGCGTGCGAACTCTCGAAAATGGCTTATGCAACGCAGATGTTGCTCGATAAAGTCCGCCGGGTAATTTGTTTAGCGATCCCCGATTACACGTACACGTACGTAACCGGTGCAATTATTCTAGAGTTTCTTACCCGGTTTTTGCATCGGTAGGCCCATTTCGAGCTACGATTACAAAGCGTGCTCTCCCTTCACTTATTTTTCACCTTATTTGACAGACAAGTACGTTCTCACTACAATTTGTGAGATGAGAACGGCCGTCGAATAAGGTGAATGGGAAATTGTTATACCATAGGTTATTTTAAAAGTACACCCATAGTAACAGCTTTCCGTGAAAACATAAGATTGTAAGCTCTCGCTTAGTCAGAGAATAGAGATGACATGGTCGTTAGAATATCCACCGTGCCAGGTCTACTTCCTTTTCGGCGAACGCGGCTAATGATCAGTTAGCTGTAAGCAGTCGCTCTATGGTACAGATGCTCGTCATTGATTTGACTCAGGTTCGCGACGTAATTAACGCGCGTTAGAAATTTCTTTTCGGAAGATTCGAAAGGGGTCTTCCACGAGCAATTTAAAAAATTGAAACCGTCACGGTGTTGGCTCAGCCGTGAAATAAAATTCACGCTAGGCTTCCAAGTTCTAGCGGAGGGTCTAGTAGGACCCGAGATAGCGGCCATCCGAGAACGAGTTTCATTTTCTATCCCGTCGAGTCAAAACGAGACGATGGCGCGCGGGACGTGGGAGCGAAAGGAGCGAAGGGTGCAGGGAAGAGATGAAGTGGCCAGGGAGGGAAAGGAACGAGCCGAGCGAAGAAGGGGGGCTGCTGAGTAAGAGAGAGGGAGAGATCTCTAACCCCGCTATTTATCCCCTGAACTCACTCCTCCTGGTCCCGTCCCTCTACCTCCTCGATTTCGCGGTCAGAATTTGCGGAATGTCCGAGGCTGGAACCAGTCCATCCGGTTTTTTAATTGCAAAAAGGGCCGAGGAGAGCGTATCGCGCAAAACTTGCCTCGGACCTAAACCTCGCAGCCAGGACTCCCTTTGACTCCTTCGAGAAATCGGGAGCCGCGTCCTCGCTTCCTCCAGTCAACTTCGATTATTCTAACCTGCCGCTTAACATCGCGCATTATTCCGTTCAATGTTCGCAAGTGTTACATGTTGCAATGGTTTCGCACCATTCGTTAGGGATTAATATTTCATTACTGTCAAGTCTCATGTATAATTATTCGTTATTGTATGCAAAATGGAACGCACCATCTGTGATCCTTGATGCGCTTCGGTTACGCATATGTATAATCGTAAAAGTTTCGTTTACCCACAATACCTGCCTCTGATAGTTACTCCCTTATCTGACATAGATAGCAACTATCGGTTCTAGGTTTTGCTTTGATAACTACGATCACTCGATGTTCACGAGGTGTTAATCCATGTATAATCACGTACCTTATGTTTCGTTTATTTTTCAGTTACTTCACTGTTCCGTCGAATATAAAGTTGAATAAGCGTCGACGGTCTCTCATTTACGGGAAACTAGTCACGTTAATCGATAGCCCCGATAACGCGTGTATCAAACGGATAAGGGAGTGCGTGGAAATATACAAGTAACTATGAAGAAGATATATTTTTGATATTTGTCATTGGACACGGAGATAGCATTTTGCCAATACGCGAGGCCACGGATCGTTGATAAGGATCTCAAGGAAGTCGTTGCACGCGGCATTCATTATCACAGGACCTTCCGCGTGATTGCGTTAACCCATTTTCCGTCGCGTTTTTCTCGCTGTCTCACGCGATATCGAAGGAACGTTAACAATTTTCCCCATCTCTCACCGCCGTGTTTGTCCATGTTTTACACAACAGTTTATTCATCTGTCGCGTTGACGCGCTTTTACGTTGGTCCATTAAGTTCCTCGACTCCCAGAAGTCTCATAAAAAATGACATCGCGTGATGCTTTGAAACGATAGAATTTATCGTGTTGATTTTTCGAAATGCGCGCACGTTCTTTTCGCGTGTAATATTTATGAACCGACGCCGGAAATTCGAGGCATGGAAGGTGCAGGGAAAATTCGACGCGATAACAATTAATAATACCTACACGGACAAGTCACGCGCGAATGCGGACCGACGGGGCCGGGCTGATTATGATTTAACGATTTCGTCACGGCTCGCCACTCGCGCGCACCTTTTTCACCGGGAGGGAAAATAATTGAGAGCGTTTGCGCGGACAGCGATGTAGGCTTCGTTAGATTCTCAGAGAAAAACGTAAACGCCTCGAA
>SHCU01000286.1:5902-20588 GCA_004307685.1 Ceratina australensis | reverse complement strand
GGAGGGAAAATAATTGAGAGCGTTTGCGCGGACAGCGATGTAGGCTTCGTTAGATCCTCAGAGAAAAACGTAAACGCCTCGAATAATCCATAAAACAATTTTTCCTCCGCTGGGAGAGCAGAGAGACAGCAATAATATTTTTCCGCTCTCATCAAGCGCATTTTAATCATCGATTAATGTCAGTTATCATCATATACGTATCGGATGAATCACCTGGGCTGTATGTTCTGTAGCTAATAAAACTGATTTATTCAAAAGAAGTCCAAATGGAGAATACAAGAAATGCAAATACGAGGTCTTATTGAAAGTGGTTGTAATTGAGCAACGATAGGGAATGCAATAGACAGTTAATAGAGTCCATTTATTAAACGCTGATGTGCAGATTTATATATCTACAAGCTCTTTGTAATATTGTTTGTTCGCTACGAGCTCACGTAGTTCAGTTTTGGACAGCTTGCTCGTTCTCTCTCGGGTTAAAGCGCGCAGGGGTTAGTCGTAATTCGATCGCTGACAAGACGTTGTTCGAGGTTAAAGGACGATTTCACGAAAATGGCATGTATGTCAGAAGAGAAAAGGGCAACCGAGAAAGGGTTCATAAGTATTGCTAGAACACTGTGACCTGGAAGCGTGGTGTGGTTTACAAAGCAAAAGGAAACCACCGACAGATCGTGGGCATCGGGCTCCCAAGCCCTACCACTCTTACGCTCCCTAAAACTGGTTTCGTCGTTTAGGAACGCCCCTTTTGTTGGGCCCTTTCCTTCACCTCGTTCCCTCGCCTACCTACGGCCAGCAGGATTTTAAATACCCTTAAGAGAAACACGAGAAATCGTCCCAGCAACCTGGCACTATGCGCGAGCCTACAAATTAAAATTCATTGGACTGATAGCCGAACGAATCAATTACCGAGTTGATTCGACTCGACGGCTTGTTGCGGTTTTCAAGTTCAGCTCGTCTCGTTCCCAGTTTCCTCTGCCAGCTCTTACCGACAGTCTTGCCCGACGCGTTCGCCAAAGTTGGCTCGATACCTCGAACCTCCACAGCAGCTCATGCGTACACAGACGAATTAAAGATTATCGGTTTTGCCAATCCTCGCTCGAGCTACCTACCTGGAAAAAGTATCCAACCGTTTCGTCTCGTTTTTATCATGCGGCTTTGCAATCGCGTTAACGAATTTCTGGGTAGAACAGCGGATCCTGCCAAGGTTGTTTTCGGGTCAGCCTGCGACTCGTTCTTCCCTGTTACTCTTCCCTCTTACAGTCTTTAGCCCCTTCTTCCATCTTTTTATACCATTTAATCTTTCCGCTTCTAGCTGTTCAGAGACGAATCGTTGATTGGCTTTTTCTCCTAGAAACGGTCGTCTCGCCACGTTTGTAAAAACCGTTTTTACCTCTGCTTTCTCCACGCCGTCAGTAATTCCAACCCCGTTCGTGCGAACCAAGTCTCTGCTTCCATTCCTCACGAAGCGGAACCTCGGATCCCTCTAGCTCTCGGAAGAAATTTTCTTAGCGCACGGTGTAGTCCAACGGCAGATGTTCCCCTCGGTTTCCTTTTCGTTTCGACCTTGCGCACGGCTCGGCGGGAAATCGTGAAAAGGAACAGTCGCGCGATATCCTGCCGGATGCTATGTGTTCCCGGTTGACCTGGATCCTCTTGAAAGTTTTCTGAATCGAACGACGTGCCGTCGTGACGAGCCGTTCTATTTCCAAATAGGTCGTGTGTCAATTTTGGCTGGTTTAAATTTCATCCAACCACTACGTTATTCCGTAACCGCTCCGAGATAGTTAAATATGTAAGGGACAAATCTTCTATCAGACTAATTTGCTCATTTTAGGATACCGAATTTAATTAAGTGAGATTCATGGGAAAATCATTTCGTTCTGAATTAATCTCACCAAATCCTTAAATGCATGTGAGGTTCATTTACGTTAAGATTAAAAAATAGTATTGATATTGTTGGAAAATGTAATTCGATTGAGGTCAGAAGAATGAGTAATATAATATTATAAAATATCGCATTTTTGTGGTACTCGATCGGAGGTGTCCTAGGATCTCGCTGTCGGTATGAGTTCCCTGTAGAGAACGCGTAATTTTCGCTAAGTATAGGCGATCGAGAGCACGGAACGACGCCACCGTTGTCTCGTTTCGCAACGTGTCGGGTTTTTCAACCGCGAGATCCCCGTACGACAATAACGGTGCTCTTCTTTATGAACCATTATCTGGCATTCGACGTGGCAGCTGGTCGCCTCTAATGAAACTGCAACATCCGGCACGGCCGCGGGTTGGCCGGCCATGGGAGAACGGGCTGAATTTTCCTCCTTTTGTTCGTCGGCTCCGAGAGGAAATGCTCGCCCATTGAAAATTGGGAAAACAGCTGTCACTGGATTTCAGGCCGAATTTTCAGGAAACAAACGAGAACGTTAATCGACGTTTCACTGATCAAAATCTGTAGCCGTGATGAATCTCAATTAAAGGTATTTTCGGTATGAGTTTTCAAACTGATACCATAAATCGTTTATTTTTGTAGGACTTATAGTCCTTTTATATTTAATATATTTATAGCGTAGAATGAAGAACTGATGATTAAGTAGATTATTTATTTACACTACACACACTACACTTTGTCTCTTATACTTTTATTTGTATAAATCAATTAGACAAATCAAGCTCACTTGAAACACGTCTGATATCAAGCGCTCGCAATTAATCAATAAGTAATCAACAACCTCAAGACAACTCATGACAACGTGCTCGGTTGTTTTTCGCGAGTAGAAACTAGAATGCCGTATTTAATTCGGCAAAGCTTCACTCTTTACAATTTTATATAAAAATACGCGGACCACTCGTAAGCCGATGGTATACTCTAAATCAGTGACGGAGCAAACTATCAATGAGCGTGCTTGAAATTACGCGAGAAATAATCAGTTGAATTATCATCTAATTGAAGTCATCGTAAACAAACTGTTATTAAACCAGAGAAATCAAATTGAGGAATTGCGTGCCGAAAATTGTGGGGGCACACCCTCCCCTCGAATATTGTCAATATCAATCGCGTTCGACTCGATTATATAATGCCTGCTGGCCATGAACCGCTAAAACGTATCGACAGACCGTTTGATCTCCGAAGAACGTGTCCAGGATGCATAGAAAATTACGTCACAGTAGAACGGTCCGGCGAGTCTCGAGGTTGTGTACGTGATACGTATTTTCTTCGGCTCCCCGGCCTCGCTTTTGCCACGCTGGTTTCCTCCTCTTTTCTCGTCCGTGTTCGTTCACACGATTTCTCTCTATCTCCGTTGTATACACGGTTCCCAGCGGACGCGTGCACGAGGGAAAAAACCACCCTCGCCCTGGAAAGTGTTCTGCCCTAGGAGGCTGCCCTTTGGACACGACTAATCGATACAGCCGGTTCGATATGGACCACCTCCGCGTACACTCGCCTACAAAAATTTCCTACCACCTATTTCCTGCGAATTCTTAACAGCAAAAAGTAGCCGCGCGAACAGATAACCGAGTGAGTCTGCGTAACTTAAGTTTTTTAATCGGTGTACGGTTTTATGAGTTTATATAAGAAATATGAAGGATGAATGTAAACCGCAAAGATGCACGCGATATCGAGAGTATATTGAACGTATCATTACTTTTAACCCTTTGCACTCGAGAGGTGACTCTCGGTCACCATCTGTTTTATAAAATAATTGTTATATATCTAAATAGTTACTACTTCAATGTATTATTGATTGAATTGAATTGAATTATTATAAAATTTGAAAAAATGTCGAAAGAAAAAATTATTATTAATTTTAACGCATTAACTTGCATGTGAGAAATTCACGAGATATTTGTGGAAAAATTCTTCGAGCGCAAAGGGTTAAGGGTTAAAAGAAATTGTAGTCTAGACTTCTTTTTGGAAACACATAAATGTTTTACTTGACGTAAAAATCTGTCGAATCAAAGCGATTCCATTTTTATCGTAATTCTTCGGGAAGTAGCTGAAGCGATCATTCACTTATCCGGTAATAAAAACGAACGGTCGCCGGTCGACAAAGATTCCGAGCAGTCAAATTACAGGTACAAAATTGTAACATGAGGACGAGCAAACGGAGATGGAGATATCGGGGAAGCAACACCTGGTTCGCGCACACCTTGCAAACTGGTCTCTCCCTCTCTCCGTCGTTCTCGGTTACTCCCCGAAGCTCCGCGGTATATCCGTCACCCGCTTCTCTCGCATTCTGTGCACGCACCTTTAATTTCGCGCCTCGCTGACAGACCGCGGCAAATAAAAAACGTACCCCGCTTCGAGCTTATCCTTGTCTTAAATTGCGCTCGGCTAAAGTGCGAACAACGTCGCGCCGAGATTCTCCGTCGGGAACATCCTAGCACTTTGTCTTGGCTGCTTTATGGCGCTGTCTTTTCACGCCACGACTCGCCGTTATATGGAATATAAAAATTGGATTCAAAATAAACGAGTTAATAGGAAATATCGATAACTAGTTTTTTATTGATTTTATCGCAATATATTTTCATATTCTCTGATAGGTGAAGATGTTTTGCGATAAAATCACTGTCTACAGGAAAACGTTTCTCGTTGACTCGTCACCTGCGTATTTTGGAGATGAATAAGATGCGACAGGGTAACTAGATAGAAAGCCAATATCCGCGATCGAGAAACTGCACGAAAAAGTAAACCATCCGTGAAGTCCATCCCCTGACCGAAAACGATTGGCCACATTCCGCAATTTAATATCGGCGCACCCCATCGTTATACGTCGATCTCGCGCGTTCGATAGCTTATCTCGCCCTTAAGGGATGAATGGGGTACCTCGTTCCGCTCCGTGGGGTGCTAAGTTTGCGCATCTGCGAGCGCGAAATCCATGCGTATATATCCGCTTCGAATCGTTCGTTCAAGTCTAAACCAACCTCGCTAAGCTCCTTCCCGTATAGTCCTTCTTTAATCAATTTCTTTGAAAATCACTTGCTATATTTTTTTATTAAATTACCAGTAAAGTGAATAAATAATATTAACTTCTTAGTTTACAATGATTTGGGTCAATATCAAAAGCAACGGGTTAAGAAAACTGATAGAAGAATCTTCTCATATCTACTTTCAGTATGATGCTTCAGATTTCTTTCTTAAGACTCATTGTTTTAGATTGTAGCTAAGAAAATGTAAGGATGTACGATTAAAGAATATCAAGCGAAATTTGCTGCAATAGAATAATGATATATAATTTTAGCGTAATTCTTGAGATTCGTTGTCTAATCTTCGGTGCTTTAGACCGTGGCAAAGGGAATTTCAAAGGGTAGATATATTGCGCGCAGGGAAGTGAACGAAGAATCGCCACGGCCTACGGCAAATCCAAACACAATGGTGGACCGTGGGTCCATAGTGATTGCAATAATATCGATCAGAAGGGTAGGGAGCTTGTGGTAGTTGCACGATTAATGTACCTCGCGCATCTGTTCCCGTATCCAGGTCCGCTGGATATACGTTCTGCACTGCCTGGGGTGGTGCACACGCGTATACTCTACGGCGCAAACATCGCTACCGTACCGATTTACAAGCGCCACAGCTTTTCGCGTGCATCAGCGCAGCTTTTATTGCATTAATTAGAACCACGCGTCAATCAATTCCCTATTTCAATTTTGCCAAACCGGATTTTGAACCTCCGAGCGTTGCCTCGGTCTCTTTGCAACGATATCGCGGCTGACTATTCTAAGGTTTCCGCCCGACAAATCGAGGAATACTTACAACGACTTCTATTCAAACAATTTTAACTACCGCCGACGCGTTAAACTAATAACAGCGTACTATATTATATTTAGTGTTACTAACTGTTGCAGCCGATCACAGACAGATGATGTTTTTGTATAAAATTGTAAAGTATTCTTCGAAGAAATCTGAAACGCGAAGAAATAATATCGAGCTAAAAGGTGATCGCAGCGAGGCGTATTGTAGGTTTGATCAGGTTTCCCTTTGTGTTCTTTCCGGGATAAAAACAGCGGTCATGATTTCTCCTCTGTAGATGAGTCCGGGATCCTCGTTACTTCGGGCTACGTGCACCGAGGAATCCTCAAGGGGTTGCTGATGCCTACTACCACTGACCATCGTTAGCTCTATCCCCCATCTCTTTATTTCATTTTTTTGCTACGTACTACGTTGTAGTCCCCCTTTCTTCTCGCTGATCGCGTATCCCTGACGTGTTTCATCGGTCCACAACGCGAGCGCATGGACTCGTCGGGGGTCGTGTGCAACACGCGTGAGTCATGCGTCAGACGGCGTGGACGCGTGCACGACCCTTCCTCCGGGCACGATTATGATCTCTCTCTCTCTCTCTCTCTCTCTCTCTCTCTCTCTCTCTCTCTTTCTCTCTCTCTCTCTCTCCGCTTCTGATCTCTGCTCTCCTGCTCTGGAACAATTTTTTGCATAAATTCATTCGACGCTGACGGAGAAGGGTTTATCGTTTGGGGGATGGTCGACGAATTTGGTACTTAAAATGAATCATACGTTTTCGAAAAGTAGGATCTTCGATCTGAAGCAGTTTGAATAGATAGAATAATATAGAATGTGGGAGTAGCTGGCGGAGAGGGAATTGAAGTATCGGTGCATCTCGCTGGGTCTCGGCGAGACGAGGGGGTGCGACAAAAGGGTTAGGCGTTCGAAGCGGAGAGACGAAGCACAAAGGGTAGTAGTTATGTCAGTTGAATCTGCAACTCGGTGGGGCGAGTCTCAGAGAAACGGGGAAGGTTGGTTACGATAAAGGGAGGAGGAGGGGGACGGGGGGTGATGATGTCACCGCAGGGGATGGCTAATTTAATGACTGCTGATTGGCTATGCATGGGACACATGAATGGGTACCCACTCCTTCCCGA
Organism: Ceratina australensis; assembly: GCA_004307685.1. Lineage (NCBI taxonomy): Eukaryota > Metazoa > Arthropoda > Insecta > Hymenoptera > Apidae > Ceratina > Ceratina australensis. The sequence goes on along the minus strand of SHCU01000286.1, from coordinate 13,718 downwards.
GCAATCTCTTCCCACGTCTCTACTCGGGTTAATTCTCGTCTCGCGTCGGGTATTTTCGTTCGACGGAACGTGGATCAGACCTAATTCCGTACCGATTCCACTGCTGCTCCTTTCACCCTGTCGGAGTGCATCGGATGCACCGATCAAACTTGAACGCCTTTCGAATTTCCTAACCACGCCGTGGAATGCGTCCACGTCCGAAAGGAAAACGATGTTGTCGGTACTGCTCGCTCGTGACATCCGACGATACGGCTCCGCGGTCTGCGCGTATTATTATCTGCGTGCACGTAGATAGGTGCGTACGCGATAATAGATCCGTTACAGGCAACACGTGCTATATTTATGCTACGATCGACATGTGCCGTCACGTTTACTTTTACGCTCGCCTTTGAAGCGTTGACACCAGACCTCCATCGGCCAGTCACCAAACGGTTGTCGACGCTCTTGACAAACGTCCAGTAGCTGACTGACAGGATCTTTCGTTTCCGTTTCTCGTTCGACGGTGAACGTTGACCACGTAAAAATGTACCCGCGTTTCGTTAATAAAAAAAAAAGGATGATTTTATAGAGCTTCGTAATTTATCTCGATTCGGAATTGTTGATTGTGTTACGCATCACGCAGCCTCGCCGAGCGTGTAATTATGCGTACAGTTTGCTCGGGCCCGCAAGACGTCTCTCTCGGCTTTCTGCACAAAGGGGGTATTTGTTTGCGCGACGATTACCCCTGTTTAGCCCGAGGGAACACGGTTCCTGTTTCCATTCTTCCCGTGAAACGCACAGATCTCCCTGTACATGCAACCAAATTATTACGAAAATATTCAAAAGTTTTTGCGGTCACAACAATCGGGTTACGCGTTGCGCGTTCTGAATGTAAAGGAACTGGTAATTAGAAACGTTCGATACTTTGTACGCTTAATTCTTCTCTCGCCGATGGTAGAAAGGACAATGTAATTTTAATTCTTTCACGATTCCACTTTGGATCGGTCATGATAATTCTCAAGTGATTTACATATTTTTGATGGAGCTCGCGTCGGTGCTCGGCTAATGCCCGGCTTACGGGTTTACTCGCAGTCTAGGGTGGCGAGCGCCGGGTGGAAAGCGCGAGGATCGATGGAACGGCTATGAGAAGCATAAAAGCGTTTCCGTTTTAATGCGAGCTGCACGTGATGACTCCCATGCATCGCCTATAGTACCAGAAAAAAAAGAGCAGAGAGAATACGTTGCACACGGTGAAACTGAAGGGACGCTCGAGAACGGTAAAAGTGTACGGCCGTTTTTCTTTGCAAACTTTAAGAGAGGATAAAATATCGAAAGGGACACGCGGTTTTCATCTACGATAGCGATCACCTTTTCCCTCTTTATTCGCACCTGCGTGCTATAATCATCGAAACGTTTAAGAGTTACATGAATACGCGCATTTTGGAGTAAAACTGCTTCTACGCTATAATGTCACGTAGTTATGTTACTTGTTAAAAATGCAAGAAACAAAATATTATAGAGTTTTGTTTTTTGTAACAGATTCACAAAAGATTTTGTATCTAATTATTCATAATCGTATGAGACGTTCAGCCGAAAGTAGCTGCTTTTATTCGAAATTATATATTGTGTATTTAGTTCCACTATTTCGATTCACTGTTAACTTGTTCTCGTCACTTTCATAATAAGAGTTCAAGCATAAACGAATTGTATAAAATGAAATAATCTTCTGATACGGTGTAATAAAATATCAATCGTAATCATTTCGATTAACCCTTTGCACTCGAGAGGTGACTCACCATTTGTTTTATGAAATAATTGTTAATTATTGTTTAAATATATTACTGATTGAATTAAACTCAATTATTAATAATTGAAAAATTGTTGAAAGGAAGAAATGACTAATAATTTTTGTATATTAATTTTCATGCAAGAAATTCTCCAAACATTTATGGAAAAATCTTCGAGTGCAAAGGGTTAATAACAAGAAATACGAAAATTCAGAAACGATTTTTGATCAGACAAGATTCGAGATCGCGAAGCTAAGGAATATTTCACATGCGCCGACACTGAACTTATCGATGCGGAATTATCTCATGTTTTTCTTACGATGAGTATGACACGAAGTGTACTTATCTAACGACGCTTAGCGGATTTTTCCTAGCTTCCGGCCGCGATATAAGTCCTCTCGACAGCTGAACGAGTCGAACATACTTTATGCGTAACGCGTTACGTGACGTCCTCGACGCGATACGCCGTCTGCCACGCCTCCGCTTCGCTCGCGCTTTCCCTCTCCCTCTTACTCTCAGTCGCGGCTCTCCTCTCGGCCTCGCATCCGTCGTACAGTTGAATCGTTGCGTAAGCGTATGCACGCGGTGTGTCCGCGACACCGTTTTTTCTTGTTCCCCGCGACACGTGCTAACAGCTGACAATGGAGATCACCGGCTTCGTATGATACATCGATCGCGTGCCACGATCGCTGCCCACGCTTTCTTGGCTACTCAATTTTTAGCGAATCTAAACTTTAGCTTATTTATATCGAGTTTACGTGTTCGTCGTGTAGTGGTCCATCTCATCGGTTCGCATGAATCTTTTATTTTAGTCAGATTAAAATTAATCCAATAGATATTGACAGATTTATTGGAATATATTTATATTATATTTTGAAGTTATTGAAAATTGATATGCTGTCGAATCGAATTGCATTCTTTTATTAATTCACATGGAGCTCGTCTGTTCGCCGTACCCGACGCATGATACTATCGGGTTGCAGCTAAATAATTTTGTCATCGAAGAAAATTAATGTCTCGCGATTTAACAATAATTTGATAATTGTCCCATGGTGAATACTTAATCAGGTACATCTTCTTGCTGTTAACCCTTTGGCTTCCAATAACGTGTCAGAGATATGTCAATTTAAAAAAATCGTTTTAGACACGTATTGTTGTAATTGAACTCGCACTCACTTTCGGCCTGTAAAATTGCAATTTAAATCGGTAAGGCAAGCGGTTAAACGGCAGTCGCCGTGATTAAAATTTTTCTCGCTGCGAATAAAATCGATAGTACGAGTATCCATTCTCCTCGTCACGATTCCCCTTTTGTCGTCGAGATTCGTGGACGTCGGCTTTTTCGCGCGACACGCGCTCCAATCTTTTATCTCGGCCGTCCACGCGTTGGCCCGTCGTTCCTCAGATTTTGTCGAGGCACGTGCTACGTTCTAACTAACCGACGACCCTCTCGAACGACTTTGTATCCCACGACGCGTGTGTAGGTAGAGACACGGAACCCTTTCGGAGTTTATATCTCGGCCGAATTCTTTTCGATGCAAATCCGCGCGGCAGAAGCGTAGAAATATAGAGCAAACGTGCCGCGCCGCTATAAAAAGCCCGGTGAAACATAAAAGACGCGCCGAGGATCCCAGCGCGTAGATTACGACCTCTCCCGAGAACCGGAGAACGTCCACCTCTTAAATATCAACCTCGATCATGCTTCTCAACGAGGGAAAAGAGTGTATCTTTCCCGGCGATCGAACAGCGATTACCGGGTGTATTCGGAACGGTGACAGAGTCGTTACACGTTGAAGGGTGCCCGACACCTTTTTCCTGGCACGAAGAGGCCGCGCTGCTTGGGAAACGTTCACGCGCTCGAACGTATTCCGGATTGGCGAGTCGAGCTAGCGGCCACTCGGTTTACACGAGAGTGCCACGAAGAAAGTGACTTTGACGTTTTCCTCGTCAGTGGTCTGAAAGACGCAGGTGCCGCCGCTGGCAGGTTCTCGCTAGCCGCTACGGTATATTATACATATGGTGTGCGTGCGAACACCTTCGTACGCACACGGTCAAGTCGGATCGAGCCGATTCGTTTTGACACCGATGTCGCCTCCGTGCACGGACGATCAACGCCGGGACACGGTCTTCCTTGCACGCTTCACCGAGTCCAACGGTTTGATCTCTCGATCCTATCACCTACTCGGGAATCGACGAATTGTCAAAGAATCTGGTATATACTGATTTTATCATGAATCCTCGATGTAACGAAGTTTGATTTCACGATAATTTATGGACGTATTAAATACGAGTCTATCTTAATGAGAGAACTTATCAGTGAATTGAGAGGTTCAGCACGTATGAGATTGAGTATAAGATTTCATATTTATTAACGTCTCTCGAGCATCGAGAAGGTTCTGGAAGGGATTGTATCGCCGGAAGGAGGATAAGCGATCACAGGATAATTAATAAGTGGACGCTCGGCCAGGGGCGTAGAGGTAGCATCGGGGGGTCTAATTCGATTTTTGAGATCAATGGAGAGCCAGTCTCGATCCGGCCGGGGCTTGTCGATTTCCTAAAAGCTCGGCCTAATCAGGGGACGCGACCCTCTTTTCCCCTGGAGCTTCCACGCCATGGCAACTAATCTCAGTCAGTCAGCTTCCCCCTTGGATAGTCCCTAACGCTTTTTCTTCGTACTCCCGGTTCGATCGAAATACAATTCCGGCTGAATCCTCGAAAAATACGAAAATTTCTTCCGCGAATTTTCGAGCAGCAATCTTGCAGTGAAATTGGAGGAAAAATTGAAAAGTTTACCGGGCGTCTCGGTATCTGAAAGAAGTTCCGCGAAAGGAAAATGGCCTCGAAAAATGGAGCCGAGCAGGGAAGATAAAGTCCCCGTTGCCGCTCCGCGTCGCTATTCTCCGCGACTCTCGTCTCCGGGACAGAGGGAGCCGAGGTACAAAAGCACGTAGAGCGGAGAGGAGTAGATCGTAGCGGGAGATTGAGGACTCGGATCCTCCCGCGTGGCTCGGCTCGGTAGACGCCACGAACATCGAATTCGGCGTCGTGGAAAAATTCCATCGACAATAAAGACGTTTAATCGCGCTTTCCGTCGCTCTCGACTCCTTCGCGGGACAAGAGACGTCCTCCTTCGAACCGAAGAATACCCCCGTGTATACCTCATCTTCTTTCCGCCAAGATATCCTTTCGCGATAAGCTCCTTTTCCTGTTTGCCTTTCGTTCAAATGTTTTCAACATCTACGGGACGAACTATTTGGAAAGAATCAAGGTCTGTCAGGAAATGTTTCGAGTTTAGCAGGGACAGGGACAGCTAAGGAATTTAGCTCTACGTACTTATTCACCAGAATATTCCTTCTTCCAAGGATCGAACATGCACGCATATAATTATTCGTTGATAGCGTCAAGTTTGCTTCTTTTACTGCCTCAATACCGAATGCAATTGACGAGCTCAAGATATAAAGATACTTGACTAGCTCTTCGGTAAATTTTATAATGTTAGCTTTTTATGATTATGACTTCGCTAAACGCTTTAGTCACACACTATTCCTGGAAAGTGTGCGAACAAGCAACGTGGAAATTGAAAATCATGGCAGTGCAAATTGGTTCGATTAGACGGTAAGTTACGTTGTTCATTGCGATTCCGTTGAATCGACCGTAGATACCGTCGAACCAAATTGAACCGCGTGAGTTCGCTTTAATCAATTGCGCCTTCCGGTGACTAAGCTCGTTCTGGCGAAAAAATTAAACAAATTGCCAGCTGATGCATCATGGATTTGCCGCGAACGGTGCGTGTCATGCATAATACTCGGTGTATAGGCATACGGAGGAGAAGGAGGGATGGAATGGAAGTCGGTGACCGAAAGGGTTATCGCCTGAGCCGCTCGTTATCGCGTTCTTTATCTTCCAGTTTTCCTCGGTCTTTCGAACTTTCTCGCGGGTAACGCACCGCCCGCGTTATTGCATAATAGATTTATTCTTGGCGGGCTCGTATCTTCTCTTTGTGATACGACGCTCGCACGCGCGCAGATGACCGAGCAAACTTCATCGCGCGCGGGCGACTCCGACTACGAGTGCTCCTCGCTCGTTCGACGAGGAATTATCGCGTGTTACGATCCGCGGGTACGATGTAAATATAAACGTTGATGGAATGCCAGAGTTATTTATCCAATAACAGACGTCGTTCTCGACTTAATTGCACTCTTCAAATGAAATTTATTCGTTCGCACAGATTTCGCTTTAATGGATGTCGAGCTTCGTCGCTAATCAGCTCGATATGAATATTCAAATCCATTGTTGTATAACTGTTTTTATTTCAGTAAGTGTGCGATGAAAATTAGGCTGGAAATAAGCGCGATTAAACATTATGAAAAATGTACCGAGGTTCCGACGCTCATTTTCGATCTTTCACGATTTTATTAGTCCGGTATAGCTAATCAAGATGCAATGTAAAAAAATAGTAGGAACAGGAATACTAGAGATAGGATGAGTAAACGGGGACAGAAGTCAAGATGAGTAAAAACGTTTTTTCATCAGACAAATTTAGGGTATTTGTCCCTGAGTTAACTATATCAATCATGGTAAATTAGCTCGCCATTCAACATCCCACATACAGATGATAGACCATAGACATACCGACGTAATACGTGTAATAGATTTTTTGATTCGGTGTCACTAAAGAAAATGACGTGTAGCTGTACGAATAAAAGGGCAGTACATCGTTGTTATCATTCTCGAACGATGATAATTTTCCGATAAATACGACGAGCAGCTGGCGTGTCTTATTCGCGTGATTATCGTGGCTCGATCGTGACCGCGGCGATCCACCGGTTTGGATCCTTAGGCGCGGCAACAGCTGGAGGAAATGTCACGAGAAGCTGGTACGTAATGTAACTGCTCGCGACGATAACGAACGATGCCCGTTCTTCGGACGGATATGCTCGACCAGCCCGGCACAATGAAGTAATTTAATTGGTGCGTCGTTTTCCATAAATAGCCCGGCCGATTGCTCGAGGCTGCTCTCTCTTTCTTATTGAACGGGACGCTCGTTTGTCGCGTGAGCGCAGCCGATGGATCGGGGGTTCGATCGAAGATCCGTAGATAAGCTCTTGTTGCCCGCACCTTCCTCGTATACATATAATACCCGTCTTCGAAAACAGCTGTGACATCGTTCGACCCTTTAGCGTCGCGACTCGTCACCGTCGTCGATTCCTGACGATCAAGATTACCCGTGACTGGTCGAAACCAATTAAACCTTTGTCCTTTCTCTTCCCACACTACTTCCGTCATGTAAATTCGCGAAAAGCATCTGCGAAACTCGAATGCCTGCTACACACCGAAGAATGTCCGATCAATATTCATTTTTTCAGTATCGCTATTTATTTATTTTGTCGTAAACGTTTGTATCGTTAACAATTTTATTCCGACGCGTACAGGGAAGTGGTAAAAAGCTGACGCGTGTTTCCGATCCGACGCGAAACGCGTCGAGTGCGCACACCGGGCAACCCGATGATAGATCGGACTGGTTAATGGTATTCAATTAATCGGCGAGTAATTGTGTAATTGGGTGGGCCGATGAATGGCGGTAAGAAACCGGTAATAAGATTTATGTGATCTCGTCCCGCGTCAAACTCGCCGCCTGTTATCATAAATTACAGTTTCCCGGTACGGCGAGCCGTTTAATTGAGGTGCGACGCGCGTTTCGGCGAAAAACGCGGAAACCGGCTTCTGTTTGTAAGTCCCGTCGTTTCGAACAAAAGGAAAATTCCATTTTTCCGTTGTCGGGGAATTCTGCGCGGGAAAACCGCGCCTACAACTTACGTCTCGAGACCTTTGGACGCTTCGGGCGTTTCAGAGTAGAATGTTGAAAAGCTTGTTTCCCGTAGTGTGATTCATTATCAGGTAGATGTGTCTACAGGCAATATCTTGTCTTCGGGTTAACTTAGGCAACGGGTACGGTAGGCCGCGTCCATTTGTATATGTATATATATAAATCTGAGAGTATTGCAAGTGAGAATAAAATTTTAACACATTGCTGACCTTCTGAGCTTCTCTGA
>SHCU01000285.1:100099-116645 GCA_004307685.1 Ceratina australensis | reverse complement strand
TTAAGAGCTCAGATACCGGAGTTCCCGATTTGCTGTCTTCGCGTATAGTAGTATACTTACAACGGTACTTAAAAGCGCATAGTTTGCCGTGTATAATCTATGAAGCAACAATTTCTATAACTTATGCGATCGGTTTCGAGTCGCAAGATAACGAAAATTATCTCTCGCAACGTAAATTTCCGCTACCGTTTGGTTCGTTAAAAAAGATCGGTTGCGACCAGTTCGATCACGTAAAGTTCACTTACGCTAATACATACATATGTATATTGTCGTTTCTTACAGGATATAACGCGTTGAACGCCACACTGAATTGCTTACAATGTATTTAATATGGGCTTGAGGGTCACCACCGGTGAGCGCCGCCATGGCATTCAACGTGTTAAACTCCAAAGTAGGGGCAGAGCGTGGATCGTTATAGATAAACCGAACTTCAACCGACTCGCGATACACGTAGATATGACTGGATATGTTATTTCGTACGTTATCGTTGAAACGAATAAAACAGACATATAAAACGATAGATATAGATGATAGAAAAATGTTGGTATCGACGGTGAGTAAGTTATTCGCAGGAATATCGTTATTTTCATTCGCATTATTCGGACCGTCTGAACGAGGCGAGACAGAGAATAACTTATTCCGGTTAATAACCGTGTTGAACTTTTGATAATTGTTTTTCTTCGAAATCAAACCGACCGTAAAAAATGAAATTACTCGAGTAAGGTCGAAGGGATGGAGAGAGGTCGAGCGCGACGACATCGGGAAGCACTTTCGAGAGTTTCTGCGAGTAAATTTGTTGGAAAACTTAGGTAAATAAATAATACTGTTCGCCGAGCTTCGATCGTTCGCGAATCACGATGCTCAATCGACGGAAAATCTATGCGAAGTCCGAAGCCGGCCCATCTTTCGAATGTTTAGCATTTTTTAATTACAAGAAGCCAAATGAGTTTGTCGAGTGAGTCGTTAAGCGATCACGAGGAAAATATTTGCTCCAGGTTTTCGATCATCGTTCCAAGTCCGATGAAACGAAGCTGATCGGTCAGCTTCGCTGAGATCGATGACTATGAACGGGCATATTTCGTGGAAGTTAGCCCCTCGGAAAAACACTTAACCCTTTAACTGGGGAATTTCATTTTAAAAATCTTATTCTCTATTAATTCACATACAGGGTGGTCGACGCAACTTGCATACCTATAATAACTTCCAAATTATGGGTTGCACGGAAACGTTTTTTATACATATTACGAGGACATATTACGTGCCTGCAACGCGTACACTACTCTAAACGCTGGGACCGCTGTCCCCAGCTAGGCTGCCCCGCTCAACACACTCTGTTGCCGCCCATGCCTAGAAGATTAATTCGATAAACTCGAACAGCTACAGAGTTGACGTGAACGATGTTATAATCAATTGTTTTATACGAGTCTTTTTATACTTAAACAGATTAGCAATATTAATTGAAAGAGAAAAGATTGAAACGTGTAAACACGTGAAACGCGGTTAACCGGTTAATGGAAAGTCGCGATCGAACTTGGACAACATAGATTTTGGGTCGGGCGAACCGGATTGTTTTTCGAAATCTTTTGAAATCTCGTTCCGTAGGCGATAACAGCCTGTGCGCCGCACGAGCTCGGGAAGGAAGCCGAGGCTGAAGGAGACCGGTCAACTTCTGTCACTCGATAAAAATGATCCGCCGCGATGATTCTCAGCGAGCCGTGAAATCCTCTTGAGGAGGCTTGCGCCGTCGGTTCGACGGGCCATATTTCACACGGCCATTATTCCAGCGTGGGGGTAATAATACCGCACAATTACCGTGGATCTCAAGTTCTCGAAAGAAAGGAAATAAAATCAGCATAAAGCGAGCCACCAAATGGCGCCGGTAGACCTTTAATGAAAGTACCAGCGGCGGATAAGAAGACGGAGCAACGGCGGCGAGTAGGAAACGGCGGAGACGAGGAACGAGCTAGGCGGTGGGGGCGGCCCTTAAATTAATTCGCGATGAATTACGTCCGCGCCAGCTGTTCGGGCAGTTGTGTTTATTTATGAACGAACTAAGATCTTCTTCGCGTAGTCCTTACGCCCGGATTCGCCCATACGGAATGGCTCCAGCGATCGCCGAATTCTTCCTACGGTTTTAATCGACCGCGCCAGCCTTGATGGATGGGTTAATAAACCCATCCATGAACTGCCAGAAGAGGGTTACGGGACGATCTACGATCGATTCAGATAAAACAGGTTATTAGGAAATATTAACGATAAAGAAAATTTCGAACAAATTTTATCATTATACACGTAACTTCTGTTTTAATTGAAACTAAAAATGACTTCGTTGGCCAATCTAATGTTAAATCGACGATTGAACGGGACGAGTCATGTAATATTGACACTTCGGTAAATCAAGACGAAAGAGGTTTCCGATCTGTCTTCAACGTCCAGTTCACGACGAACAATTTGACCTCAGGAATTGTTTCTCTGATCCCGCAGTAGGTACCACGAGGTAAATCGTTCCACTGATAGAAAAATCCCGGTGGAGCGCGTTTATTGTTAGCACCACCTCTTTGGGACGACAAAAAAGGATCTATTGATGACAGTAACGGTCGGTGGTTCGATCGTCGAAGAACCGAGCGACTCGAGGAACGTTCATTTATTTAGTGCTAAATACACAAGGAGCGACGCGCCGTAAGCGTTTGTCGATATCGTAATCGAACGTTAAACTTGTCGCGGTTTAATCCCCGATCGCGCGATTCTCGACTAACCGTGCGAACTTCTCGTCTCCTCTCTGTCTCGCCCCGTTCTCACCCGTGCCATCTCCCTCCCGTTGACACAGAGGGATTAAACCCGAACTTTACGCGCCGATAAATAAATGATCCAGCGAGAACGCAAGCGGTAACGCTATCAACAGTCGAAGATAGATACAAAAATATCGCGACTACTTTTCTCTTTCACGCTCGTTCCCCGTGATCTATTCAATTAAAACACGCCTAGGAAACAACGAGGCTCACCCAGCATCCTATATATAATATATTGTATGTATGTATGTGTGTGTGTGCCTGTGTATGTGTGTGTATTTGTAGTGTGCGTCCCGAGCGCCGTTCTTGATGACAGATCGTACGATCGTGGTGCAGCTTCTATATTTAAAAAATCATTAATAGCTTGGGTAGTAAAAGATAAACGGTGAAAAGATACAAAATATACTTTAAAAAGTATGACCGTTCTTTAAAATCCGGTCATATCCGATTTTCGTTTAAATTTTATTTCGACTACGTTCCGCCGCGCAACAATTTGCATGCGTATCATTTTTAAAATACAGATAACTTCATCCCCTAATTGGAATCGAAACGCGAAACGAAAATATATTAAATATTTCGTGTTTTTAAAAAGGAATGAATATGGGCGAAATTAATGGATACCGGCTGAATAAATTTAATCTCAACGTTCGCCATGAACGGTGCAGTATACGTTTTTTTCAGATCGCACGCCTCTGCTCAAGAATATTTAACGATCTACAGAAGGCGCGAAGCGAGCGCGATCGCGTCTTCCGAGAATCGCTTGGTCCGATCGAAGAATTTTGTTAGACACACCTGAACTCGTTTACGATTAATCCACGTTAATGCGTTCGATGCCCGACACATAAAAAGCTGCCGACAGTCATTCAAAAACGCGATGCACTATTTATTCAAATGAACGGTTGCCGTTTCACAGCGTCTTTACTTATACCGATACCTTGATTACCCTGACGTGTCAGTTATGCGCGCACGTGTACACATGCAAGCCTCCCAGAATGCGCGTGTGATACATACGTGGTTACGACGCGTATACAAGCATATGTATGTATGTACATGTACATCACGCGAATTTATTGCCGGTGAAACTGATAAACACGCGTCTGGCTGATCCGCGAGTCCGCGTCTCGACGCGCTGCTTTTATATTTGCATATTGCCAGGATCGTATTTTATTTGAACGTACCATTTTCCTCGACGAATCGTTGTTTCCACGAAAATCTCTGAGCTCGATTGTATCGGTCCACGAGCTCTTCGAAATGACAAACACTGCTTTTTTAAATAGTGTAATTATTAAAACGTAAATGATGTAAACGTAAATAAGATGAGCAGTGCGTTTAGTCGTTAGGAACGCTATAAAAATCTTGAGACCCGAGATCAGATCTTACGTAGCCTATTTGTTAACACTTTGACGGCCACACGTTTCGGAAAAAGAGTTGCGCTTTTATTTTGTCAGTTTCGTGACAAATTGGCAGGCTTCATCTAATGATAATTCTTTTGTTGGTTCATAGATGACTCGAAATTTGTGTTGGAAATGGTCTGTGATGGGTTTAATCTTGTCCAATCGGTCTTGACATTTTTCGTTATCGTCGAAATGCCAGTATCCCGAAATTTGGCGCGAATCTATTTCTCGGCATGACTCTTCCAAAATTGGTGTACAGATTAATGGACTTGTTGACCGTTAAAGCGAGAAATTTTTTCATCTCCCCAACGTCTGTGTCCATCCACTTCCTATCTTCACGTTCTTTTGATTTGAATTTGGCTCTTGAACTCACGTACACGTGACTTCGGCCGTCAAAGTGTTAATATCAATCCTTCGATCACGAATTCATTTTACTTTCGCGATTAAATGCACGCACGCTTCGAGATAAGCCGCTTGGGGAAACTGACTGACAACTTTGATCGCGAAACAAAGCGTTCCGACGCGCGTCTGATATTAGTTTTTCTATACGATTCCTGCGTGACGACGATACATTCCGCGTAACAGATTTCCCAAACCTTTGCGCGTCCGTTTCGTTCAGTGAGATGTTCGGCGAGCGACAAACAGTATCGGGATGACGGCCAGAAGATTGGAAGCCAGAAGACGATCCGCGTTGGAGCTCGCGGTGATCGTCGGTCGTTTCTTGCCGATCCTCGTGGTCGGCACCGGTGTGGCGACCGACGGATACCCCACGTGCCCGTTAATCGCATTGTCCACGGACAGGGCCTTGTTGTTATCCATTTTCTCGATCTCCGCCGAGCCGTAAATAGGCTCGTCCTCCTCGTCGTAGAAGAACGGTCGGGCAGCCGTCTGCGTTTTTGCTGGGCCCGGGATGTCTGTGGACAGCAGGCAAATATACTTCCTTCGTATGGGTTTCACGAATTTATAACATCTAATAAAATCTTCTAACAACTGCTGCTACATGCAAATATTTTAAGGTCATATCATAGCTGCGGTCCTGATCGAAGATGGATCGACTTGGATCGGCCGACAGAGATCAGCTGCGCGCATGGTAAAAACATGTGGCGGTGCCAGTCGGCCAGTATTTGAAATATTAATAATTAATTAAGGAAGCCTCAAACGCGATTTTTGTATTCTTGCTTTGCGTCTTATTTTCGCCTCTAGAATATGACCTTAAAATATTTGCATGTAGTAGGTTTACATATCGTTGATTTTTATCAACTACTTATACTTACAGTCCATCGAAAGGATTTAAAATTCGAAACTGGATTTAAATACCGAGCGTACGACGTAAACACAAAGTATTTCTACCCTCGAGTAATTACAGAGCGGGAGCAGGAATGAGATGAAGCAGGAGGATAAAAGAAAATACCTTGGCAGGTAACAGGTTGAAAAACTTGGGCTAATTAAAGTTCTACTCATTCCGAACGAGTTTACCTTCTAATTTTCTTGTCCGTCTTTCTATTCTTTTTTCACGACGTTTTCCGTACCGTTAAAGAATAAATACTTTAACGATATACTAACGCTGGGCTCAGCACTCGCGATTAAAAAAATATCTGCCGAATAACCGACGTCAGTGAACCGACGCGGCGAGAATCTAGAATTATGATAGGTGTGGGTGTCAGTGCGAACGAGACAGTTTTTTCAATTGCTGATGCTTATTAAATCAACGCGAAACGCAATTTATTTCTAACCTGCATTTTATACTTGTTCATTTTCTATTATCATTTCAGATCGGAAAACGATCGAAATCTCGTTGAACGTTGCACTTTTCATATACAGTAAAACCTGTTTTTATGCGGTGGATAAGGACCGCGTAAAAAAAGTTGCACTTAGAAAAGACATAAATTATTTGCGAGATATATGAGAAAATACTTTCAATTAAATTAATGAATTAAATTAGACCTGGAAAAATTGTAATAACATTTGATTCTTCATTGTACATGGAGAACATGGAGAAGTTTTCAAATTGTACATTGAATATAATAGTTCGCTGCTACTCGTCGCACTTCGCTAACGCGCTAAACTGGTCGAAAATCGCTTTCGTCGCTCAAATTGTATTAATTAATTACTGTATTAATATATTGTTATATTTTTATTATTAACTGGTGCCAATGTCGGTGAGATTCATATACCGCATAAAAAAGGACAGTGTTAGGAAACACTGTGGAACAAGTGTTACCGTACAATTTCAATACATATTTTTGATATTTCTATTTTACATTAATACCCGGATCTACTGTACGTCGGTAGCCGTTACGTCGTGTGTAAATGAATCAACTCGAATCAGCGGGAAACGTTCACATTTACCAAATTTAAGTACGTATCCAAGAATCCAGCAATAATTCACCCAAGTCCGTGGCAGCATCAGCTTGGCGGTGGATCATCGACGACAAACGAGGATCTACAGGGAGGCTGTACAGGAAGAGTAAATCCCGGTGTCGCGGGGAAAACATTGATTTCTAAGGCGGCGAAGGATCTCGGGCGACGATTTACGGGTGAGGACACGAACGGGGACGGCACGCCGGCCTTCAACCGGAGTGCATCGACTCAGTGTTTCCCCCGAGTGCTCTGACCCGATTGGAAGATTCCCTGGGATCGTATGCGCAAAGATGAGGATTGACCGAAGGAAGCCCGGATCCGCGTCACGGGGGAAAATCCTCCGGAGGATTCCGCGGCAAAGTGAGGATGCTTGTAAAGACACGAGCAACCCTAGCGACTGTCACGAGCGACCGTCCCGCTTAGTTCCATCATACCCCGATCTGCCTTTTATAACCGAGATACGGTTGCCTGCTGCCTACGCTTGGAACAATTCTCGCGCGGACCCTCTGGCAAAGACTCGTTTTGTTGACCCATGGCCTATGCCAGTGGTCGGCAAACTTATTAGCCAAACAGCCAAATATGAACATTACAACAATTTTTTTTTTTTTTTAATTCCGAGCCAAATCTGCTTGTTTAGTAAACTTTTATCACGCTAAATAAGTAGTACATTAAATAAAACTAAATTTCACACTTAACCCTTTGCACTCGTACGTCGAGTCCCACTCGACATTTTTTCATGTCTAAATAAATAGATGTCGCGCGCAAATTAGTTTTTCTTCCTTCCTATTTACTTAAATTGCCTTACTCGTTAATTAAAATAAGTTTCAATTAAAACGCTTAAAAGCAGGTTGTTCGCATCTACTGATAACGAAATTGAAATAATTTTATATTATAATTTTAATATTGTACAGGAGGTAATTACATTAATTCATCATTCATTTATTAAACCGATCAGAGTTCCATTTGATTCACTCAAAAATTTAAATACGAATGAACTGCCGATTTAATTAGCACTTACTCTGAATAATAGCTAGAAGATAATTATTAACAGAAACTAGAATAATCGGAACGAAGATTTATCGAATATGCTGGCTGTATCGATTTTAAGTCTCGCTCCGTTAATTAGAAATTGATCTCGTATTCCCACGGCTCATCCAGTCTACGCGTAACTATCTATCGGAGATAGGATTATATACATCAAACAGAATTCAAAATGATACGAGTTCGTTGCATCGACGTAGAATAGGCATCAATTATCAACGAAACCTCGTTCATCGTTAAGATAGCATGTTCTGAAAATTTAGAAACTATTATCGCTCACCGTACAATCGAATGCTGCTCTCGACGTCACCAAGAGAATTCTTGGCCACGCATTTATAAGTGCCCACGTCGTTTTTCTGCAAATTGCGGATGGTCAACACCATTCGCACCTCGAACTGAGATTTGACTATTGCCTGAACATCGTGCTGCTGGCTGGATATGATCATCGCTGCAACAAGCATTTTTTATTTTATTACCCCTCCTGTTTTGTTATTTAACGCTCGAAAAGTGACTTACGGTCACGGTCACGGTCATTCGTTTTATCAAATAATTGTTAGGGAAAAGAAAATAATTATTGCTTCAATTCGTGTTATCGATTAAATTAAACTTGACCTCTTAGGCACGACGCGCCACTATAGTGGTTTTCGCGGAGTCGTCCCCGTGAAGGACGCCCCACTATAGTGGCTTAACGTGTTGGCTTAACTGAATTATCATTTTAAGAATTATATTATGAGAAATATATTAATATAATTTAAGGAAAAATTATAATTTACTCTTCCAAAAACTTTATTCCAGAACAGCAGAGCAGCAACATTCAGAGAACAGCATTGTCTTTACGCGATTCACGTTAAATTCTACTGTACTAAAAACAGCCCCGCGCAAAATTCTGCCGTACCTAAGGGGTTAATTATCATAAAATTTATACATACATTAATTTGAAAAATGTCGAAAGAAAAAAATTAATAATAATTATAAAGTTGCATGTAAGAAATTCACGAAATATTTGTGGAAAAATTCTTCCTAATTTCAAGCAAAAACTGCACGTGGTAATAAATCTTTGTTACAGTTGGGGACGAATCCCTGGATACTATTATTAAGAATATTTCCCGTTCATAAATTTTAGCAGAAAGACTGCTCGATTATTTGACCGGCTCCCATTTTGGGGAAACACGGGGAAACCGAGCAATTCCGGCAGGCGGAAGAAGAAATCGACTCGAGTACGAAGCGGCGCGCCGCGGCATTTTCAATGCGCGAGAATAAATATGAAATACAGCCGGGCGTCGCGCGTATATACGACGTCGTCGGAGAATATTGCAAACGAGCGGGGGAATTCGGAACGACGTATAAAAGTATGCGAAAATTCACTTCTTAAACGCGCGCCCGAGTCTCCTTATTACAGTCTGAAACGTTCCCGTTCCCGTACACACGTACGTAGGTACGCACGTGTAGTACCCGAGGCAGCGAGGGCAGAGAAAAAGGGGGCAATGGGATTTTGCCGTGTGAGGTGAAAATTACATATGCGAATGCATCGGGACGGAGTGGTTCCGCGGAAGTTGCGCCGCCGCGCGGCGAAACCATATGCCTGTTCGTAACAGCTTCGGACAATTATTCGGACAATTATTCCGGAGCACAGCCGACTTTAGACCTAGCCATGCTGAGAGACTTGGCGACGCAGTAATGGCGAAATTGGCAGTCTTACTTTCTGAAATGACAGATTTCTACTCCCTATTACAATTACTGTCTTTATTAAGTACTGTCGTTATCAAGTGTTAGGTGATGATCAGGGCAATATGCATAATTTTGGAAATTTTACGAGGCTCACGTGTTCACTTCGGAATAATACGTTTCACGCGATGTTATAAAATATTTTTTGCCTCGAAATCTAATGTACAGAAATTTTTGAAAATTTGGAAAATACATCGCGATAAGAGTAGAACGTACGCGAATTTTGTCAACAACTTTCGAAGCCTATCAAATGTTCAGATTTTTACCAATCATACAAACTTGTTTCTGATCGCATAAGCTATGTGTGCTCTGGATGTTTGTATATCCGGAGATCCTATATTTGATTGACCGCCTCGCTGAGAGTATGTCACGCCAAATTGGAAACTAAACGGTGAATAGAGGGACCTTACCGTTATCCTTGACCCAATAATTAATCGACTTGGGCGATGCCTCGACAAAACATTCCAGGACCACGTCGGTGCCCAGTGGGGCTCCTACCAGTTGATTAGGTACATGAATTACCGGCGGGACTGTGAAACAGAATACCTGGTTTGTAATCGTGCACACAGCGATGGATCTGTCTTCTACGTATACGATAGTATCGGTTCCCTTTCGCGCACGTCGAAGGTGAACCGTTAAATTATTAGCCGAACTAATCGGTATTACTCACAATGAACATTGATAAAAATACGTTTGCTGACTCCCGGTGGCACGCCGTTGCTCGCGATACAGAGATAAACTCCCATCTCGTTCCTCGAGATCTTCGTCAGATTTAGCTCCTCGCCGTCGTACTCGCCCACCAGAGTCACTGAAACCGGTTGATTACTGGTTGAGATTTCGTTGATACGGCTACCCTGTATATCTGATCTGATATCAACCTGTATTATCGGGACATTTAATTTCTACCTGGTAACATCGTGGCGGATTAAATTGTTACCGTCGATCAAATACACTTAAGCTGAATTTCTAGTCGCAAAAACCAATTGTCGAGACAATAAGAAATCAATGATACAGACATCGAGGTACCACGGGGACGTTCAAGTTCTCCCGCGATATGAAATTTTAATTTAAACAGATAATAACTTCCCTCGAGTTTCGTAACTTCTTCAAAAACATAATTAACTGAAAGTTGCTCGCTTTTAGACGAAAGTCCTCGAGTCAGCTATCACAACACGGCGGACAATGTTCTGATTCGAACGGTAGATATTCTGTTTCTCCTTTGGAACAATCGGTGAAATATTCAATTGTCTTTGCCGTTTATAAATCTTCAAATTGAAAACGAAATCAGGTGTCGGTAATTTTCGCGTACGATATACTCGAACGTGTTCGGGAACTGACAGGGAAAAACTGGTCAAGATAAAGTAAGGGTTTTAACGCGATTTGTCGCACCTGTTCTATTTCGTTGGCAGAATATTGCAGCGAAACGCACAAACTGTCCTCGCGTGTTACTCCTTATTGCGTCCCCCACCTCACCCCACCTTGCGAGAGAACATTGATTTTCTTCATATTTCTCAGAAGATCTCTCTTCTCCGGCGAGACTCATAATTTCTCTGGTACAATTACGTGGATACGAGAATAACATGATTATTAATACGTTTTCTGCGAACGTAAACGCGCCCTGTCTCTCTCTCGTAGTTTCAAAAACAATCGCTACTCTCTTGCTGCGAGCTGGAAATTTCTGTTAACAATGTTATTAAATTTTAAGGTTGTTACGCGTAGAAATTTTCGTTATTAAAATTCACGGTGGTACTTGACGCGAGTCGCAAGTCGTTGCCCGCAAGGCGAATTAATTGGTGAAACAGCGGTCCTTGAAGTGGCTGCTATCATTTTATTACAACGGACGTTTCCTTCTACGAGATCATTATATTATTATATATTCTTGTGAAATTAAGTTACGTTTAATCGGGTAAATTCTGATCGTACCGACTACCGCTGCCGGTGAAATATAATCAATTAACGGTCCTGGAACCGAATTTCGCTCGCACTTCTTCATCTTCGCTAAAAATGAGCAAGCTCGTTCAAACAAATTACACGAGAATTTCGCCGTGGGATTTACCGCTCGGGAAACGAACTCCGGCAAATCCATCGAACCGGTTACCGGCTTCTAGCCGACCGTTCCAACAGAGATCGCTAATTAATGAGTTTGTAAATCATAAATCACCGCGTCTCGCTTAAATTTCCCTACCCGGGATCGCCGTGTCCGTGGATTTTGAATCAACGCACAAAGGTAATTACAAAGGTTCAACGTCGACGATTTATCAGGGAAACCGACCCCTTCCGAAAATATTTACGACTCGAATAACAAGAATTATAAATTCCTTCGAGTTCGACAGTGAGAAATCGACGGTGAAAAATACTTTACCTGTTATGTATGTATTAGTGTATTATATTTTATTGTAAGATGTCAGTCTACCGAGCGCAGTGATCGAGCAGTATAATCGCGTCTCGCGGGTATGTCGCCTCATCGAAGATAGCCCGAAATCCATCGAGATCAGTGTAACGTGATAGTATTTCATTTGGCGTCGAGTACAGAGGAAAATCGGTACGTTCGAATAATTAAAGCGCAGACATTGGGCGGCGGGCCGGGTGCAAGTTTCGCTCGCGATACCTGATAATTATCGCCATTGTAGGCCAACAATAAGCTATCCCCTTTGGTAGGAGCCGGGGTGCACTTAGCACGTGTCGCCCACGCGTCGCCGCCGACAGAGCTCTGAAATTCGCCCGCTATTAGTAACGCCGCGTTCAACCGAATACTAAATACGTCGTTTAGTCGGGTTGGGACCGTAGAAAGGACGTGTGAGGGTAACTCCGGGTAGCGCGACGTTACACCGTGTCCGTCGAGTGGTTCCACGATTTTGGGAGGACGTCCATACGCCGATATCGTTTCCGCTGAAACGACGCGCTGTATCTCGAACGATTTCACTCACTTTATATACCGTGTCGCGACGCTTTCGAAACCACGCGACATTTCTTAACACGTCGCCACTTAACACTTTTAATTTGACGATCGTGCTCAGAAACAACATTTATTTTCAATTGTTTACGACTGCCAGATGAAATCGAATGTAAGTTGTACTTTTCGTTAAAAGGTAAAAAACTAGGCAAGTTTGAGACCCTCAAATCAATACGATCAATCAATCAATCGATAAAACTCGGTAAAATGAAATTAAGACGTGCGGAGCGTAAGCTCAATATCACGTCCCTAACATCATTTTGAAACAAAATTATCATTTGTAATTTATTTTGCTTATAAAATAGTAAAAATGAAATAAAAATGTTTCGAAGCGGTAAAGCATAAGAAAACGCATAAAAGGACAATAAATATGCAACGTGTTGATAGATTCGCACTTGACACTGTCGATGCGTCGTTAAAAAGTTGCCTAAAAACTGTTTCGTGGCTGCTGGCGCTATTTTTTTTCATAGAGAGAACTTTTGGTTTTTCGCAGTGTTCAAATTTTTAGAAAGGCTACCGCGTAACCTAGTTGATATACTAAATGCGCCGATTTTTGTTCGCGTTGCAATTTTTTTTATTCGCCGGTATTCAGATTCCATACGCAGTTAGTTATAGAGTAGTGGAGTAGCGAGTAGAAATCATGAATAATTTCTATGTAATAAGCGAAATTATGTAAGTCAGTTCTAGCGGCGTGTAACGAAAAAATGTGGATTAGACTTGCGGACGGCATAGTGTCAAGTCGACTAAAAACATCGTCGCCGGTTACCGTCTGTTACGGTTACTGTCGATAGCTCTTAGTCGATGGTGTCCCCTGATCACTGATCTCCTGGGACGCGTAGATCGAGGAGTAAAATGGAAGCGATGCAAGAACCTTTGGAAAATATGAATTTATTTTGATACCAGAAGGAACAAGAGCGAACGCGGTGAATGTGAAGGAAGAAATGAAAGCGGCAAGCGAATTGAGCAGGGGGGTGTGGAAACATAATTGTATATGCCGGGTTATATCGGCGAAACGGCGGGGGCCGTGATCTATATTAAATCTTACCGTGAGACTTCTGGTTCAGGCCGGTTCCTGCAAATGGCTTCCGAATTATAATGTTCTTCCCGTCTTCCCGGCGCCAGGATATGCGGGGCGGGGGCACGCCTCTTGCGCGGCACGTTAACTTCACCTGTACGTGTTATGAAACCAGAATTATAAAGAGAATCGACCTCGTTATTGCCGCCCGCGGTGTACGAACCGGGTCACGTATAAATATGTTTGGAAAAATTAAAACCGTGAGCCCCGGCCCGTTCGCCTGAGAGGCAACTAGTATTTCATCCGGCCGAGATTATACCATTCCGGCTCGAGGCCTGGCCTCCGTATCGCGCGGAGATAAACGAATCATCCGTCAGACGAACGGGGAAT
Source organism: Ceratina australensis (assembly GCA_004307685.1). Classification (NCBI taxonomy): domain Eukaryota; kingdom Metazoa; phylum Arthropoda; class Insecta; order Hymenoptera; family Apidae; genus Ceratina; species Ceratina australensis. The sequence continues at coordinate 102,977 of SHCU01000285.1, read as the reverse complement.
TCGAACGGCGCAAATTTTATTTTCATCTCCCTTTTTATCTGATTACACTTATTCAGAGATAAGAAACAAAGTATTCTAGAAACGTACGCGGTACACGCGCGTTCCTTCGTTTATACGCGAGTACATCAACGAACAATTTTTCGACGATATTGCGTCCGCGTCGGAGAAAACCACAAGCAGTTTGAATGTATAATGTGCAATGTTCCGGTGCCGAGAAAATTTTCTACCGCGAATGCACCCTCCTCGTACAGCCGCGTTCTTAGCTGCTGTTTCCTGTTTCCGGTTAACAGTAATACGTGCCTCTTCGTACCAAATGATCATTAATAACGCTAGTTAACACTAGATTGCCCAAGGAGTCATTTTGACTAACTTTTAGTTTCAATGAGAAAAGTGAAATTATCTACATAACGATACAATTTCTTAGAAATTTTTTTTATCGTTAGCATTTATTAATAATCTGTTTTGTAACTGTAAATAATGTAGAAAAAGATTAAAAATTAATTTCCTAATAAATTTCTTTACACGTTAGTTATGCTCTCACAATGAAATGACTGCTTTTCGACAATGTATATACCCAAGTTTCAGTCTTTCTAGCGTTAACCACCGTTCGAGTTCCGGAGGTTTTTTAAAACACTATTGAAAAAAAACCCAAAAAGCACTATAGCGCTTCAAAGATTCTCCGTTTTCTTTGCATGGTCTATTATTTATTTTATTTCAGTTAGATAGTTTAAGTTTTGAACACGCGTGTTTCTCGTCCCGAGGTTCTGGGGGCTCCTCTTTTACCAGAAGGCATCGCCTCCGCCTCCTTCTGCGCTTCGTGGCCAAATTATATTATATACAATGTCAGACGACACCTTCCTCTCGAGGAATCGGTCGCAACGGCAATCTCTCCGATCGGCAACAAAGTGTCGGCTGAAATCACGGCGTCTCGATTGTACGAACTCTTACCGTCGGTCAGCGATACTTCCTGCTCGACGATACACAAAGTATCAAACGAAGTGGCATAAACATAATCTATGCGAGAGGACTTATATATATGATTTGTAATTCGTCAAAATCTAAACTTTATTCTCAAATGGGTGAATTTTAATGAAACATAAACAGCGCGATAGCGCTGCTTGGCACTCAAACGGTTAATGACGTTATCGTTATAAAGGGTGCCTTTCTTCGCTTTGTATATTTTGATTTTTTTTTTAAAGATTATATGCAGGTCAACTTTGCCTCTTTTCCAATAGAATAATAATGTATTTTTTAATAACAGCATATCGTATAGTTTTAGACAGTACACAAAATTACGTCACGTTAAAACACTGCATCGTAAACGTTTCTTTTATCACGTGAACACGTAACGGGCACTCATCCTCTAATATTCTGTAGGTCCAATGGGTATCCTCCACTGACCATAGAATTATGTAAAAAAACGCGTAAAATCCGGTGCCCAGTGATAACCATATTATTAGTACGTCCATTATAACCAGCCGAGACAGTAACGTGAACGTTACACTTCCGTGGGCTCATTCGACGAAAGTAATTCGTTCATTACCTTTTCTACTAATTAATTATAATGATTTCGTAGTTAGTTTAGCTTCCACGTTGCTCTTCCGCCGAATAAAAATTACGGAAATCATGTTATACGAACTTGCAAATTAATGTAACTTTAACTCTGAAACATATCACATTGTTTTTGGAGGTGAGAGAGAAAGATTCGCGTGTACACCGGTCAATCGGAGAGGGTCGCGTCAGCTACTCGCGCACACGTCAGCACACGTACCTGCGAACATCGTTTCGGAATTCGAGAATCGATGAACGTTAAGCTTTACGAGGTCGGAAGGGAAACGGGCGAAAGGGATTTCGAGGGCAGTCGTGCCCGCTGTTTGAACGAACAAACTTCGCCGCGCGCGACTCGACCGTGTGTATACATACCTACGTACAGCGAACGGAAGGATTCGAGTACTCGAGAGACGAACGAACATGCCACCTGAGCACTTCGGTTTCGGCTGTGTCCCTCTACAGCGAGCGTGACAAATGTACTATTTTACATTCCGCGTATGAATACGTTCGTTCACACGACGAGTTGGCAGCGAATGGGTTAAGTTACAAATCGATTAGATCTCCCAATTGTTCTTGTTCTTGTTTTTTAAATATTTTATAGCATCTCCGTTAACTGACTCATCCGCAGTAATACCTGTCCTAGTGTATTTTTGCACAAGTTATCTTGGTATTAACCGTAGGAATCGAGAAAACATACTTCAGGCACCGTGAACAAAAAAGCCTGAGTTCGAATAATCGGGGTTCTTCCAATAATTTAATTTAACCGTCCGACGGAACGAGACAAGGTTCCTTCGATTTACCGAAGGAATACCTACCGTGTTCCCGGTCAAATCGTAATCAACTTACCGTTATACAATGGCAAATGTCCGATTTAACGGTTTCGAAAATAAGAGCAAGACGCGCGCATGGTTGAAATTCAATCGGTCCCGGCCACATTGCCTATCGGCTACCGCGCGATCAGCTTGAAAATTTTGTTCGCTTCCTGCCCGCGCTCAGGTACATTCGACCTAAGTCTATTCTCGGAGAGAACGGAAGATGATCGCTTTGTCGATCTCGTCGCCGCGCAAATGTCCTTATCAATTTTAAATTAGGGCCGCTGCCGGGTATCCTAAACGCGACTGGGTATTCTGAACCGGGATGATACAACGGGAAACGAGCTCAGAAGTTTTAAGTCCCGGGCGTATTGAAATTCAGATAAAGTAGAAAACGCATCGTGTCGCGAGGGAAAAGGGGGAATGTCGAACGAGCAACGGGATTTTGATAAACAGACCGTGCAAACCGTAATACGGCATGTACGGCTTGGGACAATGATTCGCCGCCAGTTTTT
>SHCU01000285.1:76520-96912 GCA_004307685.1 Ceratina australensis | reverse complement strand
CGCGGCGACGTTTCCGCCGGTACCCGTCAGCTTTGATAAGAAAAAGAGGGGAGAGAAAATATTTACGTATTACGTTAGATGTATGCCACGGAAATACGCGATGCAACAGGTTATCGAGATGTTTGAGTTACGTTCACGGTATTTTTCGTCCCTCGATCGAGGTAACGTTCAATCATTCAACTCGGGTTGAATCGAGTTTCGAATCGATCGATAGATTTTCTGATTATTGAAATGGCCAAGATTAAAAAGTTTACCTGTCCCCCCTCGCGTACCATCACGTCGCTCGAAGTTTCTTCGGGAATAAAGTCCGGTGGCACGACGATTGACAACATGCCTATCTGAAAAAAAAACAAATTCAATTCATATATATTATATTTCCTGTAAATCAATTTACTTGTCTGTTAATTAATAATTATAACACGGATTGTTGGCTGTAGCTACGCGCATTAATTAGGGTCGTGATCTTTCGTGCCAAACGTTCTTCAACAGATACGGATAATATCGTACAAGCAAGGTCCGTGTCCGTGGAAAATATATCATATCCGCTTGCGCAAGCTTTTGTTGAAAAGCTAAAGCTGAAAATATGTATAGAGGTTTCAACGTCGGCTAATTGGATATCTAGCGAGCCCGTCATGTATTTTAAACTAAACGTCAAACTAGTCTGTAAAATTGGTTCTGACATTGCCTCTACGAAAGTAACAAAAAATTTTACCAAACGCTGGGTTCATTTTTATTTTTATTCTTAATAAATATCTTTCTTTCCTCGATACACATTTTTCGTGTCCTGCCCTCAGATATTTAAATCGATTCAATCATCGCAACGTTACACCATTTTATTCTCAGCATGGCTAGGTCTAGAGTCGGCTGTGGTTTTGACGATACCGCACGAGTGGATGGATACCCGACCTAACGGCGGCGCCTTAGCTCGAGTGATCGAACGAGCGTACGGGTTTGCGCCAGAACTCTTCCCGCGCGAAATATATTTTCCGACACGCACCGGGACCACGCCGGAATTTAATGTTAATGACACGCTTAACGGGTGCACATGCATCAAGCGAATTTCCTTTCTTACAGAATCTCTAAATTATATCCGTGCACATTACTCTATCCGCGGGAGGGGGGGTTAAAGGACTAAATAACGTAAGAGCCCCTAAATCCTGGGTGTATTTCACCTCGACTCCCGCCGGCTGAAGCAACATATCATGGGGTTGTAAAGCGGTTCGTGACGGGGGTGTAAGTAGAGGGTGGTGGTTGACTGCGTAACCCGCCGGTGCCGTTGCCAATGAGCGCCACGGGTTTTCGTTTAATTAACGGTAAAATTCGCCGCCGTCGCTCGGTATAATAAGCAACAGTTGACGTATTTATTATGCCCGCGTGCCCGCGTCGTTCGACGATCGATGCTCGCTAACAATACCCAGGTTCACTTTTTAAAAGGCATCGCTCGCGATTGTGGCGACGCGGGCCCGCGTGCGAGCGACACGACGACGGCGACGGTGACGAAAGAAAATGGAAATGCTGGGACAGATTGTAATTTTCTCGTTTTTGTTTTGTTTTTACTCGAGGCGTGCGTTGAATGCACGCGGAACTGCTTGTTCGTTAGAAACTCACGTATTCAACGTTTGACGAATGCCTTATAGGCATATTATACGTCACGGTTCGTGAAACGTTGCGAAAGCGCGTTGGATTTACTTGAAAGTAATTGCGTCGCTGGGTGAAAAGCGCTCTGTCGATTTTTAAAAGCTTCATTTCATGCCCGAGAAATTGTTCAGTAAATATTCGGAATGAAATCGACTAGAAGCGAATGAATTTGATTTTTATACTTTGATTGGAAAAATTCTCGCTCATCCTACGCGTATGTAAGCACCTCTTTGAACTTGTTCATTGAATTCGATACGCTAGAGCCGAAGGATATAAGTAGCAAAAACCGCGAAAATCGAACATCAAAGTGTACACCCCTTCAAAATCTGGCGAAAATTATAAGTTTCGAATCTCGTCCACAAAAATTCTCATACCTTCTATTCGCCGAATTACATATTTCCCCGACGATTCGTTCTACTCCAACGTGTAAAACAGAATCGTTGATGAAATAAAATCCTCGAAGCTGATATTACTTCGATTTTAATTTTTGTTAATCAAGACCGAATTCTACGCGTTAATTGTGATTTTTGTCCCTTTTGCATATTGTCCGCACTGTGCGTCGGTACAATTAGGACTTTCCCTTGATATATTCTCGTTCGCGGAGTTCGCCAGGGAGAGAGTGGTAGGTTGGCAGCTGCTGGGAAACCAGCTAGCTGCTTGCTCGCTCGTGAGCGTCGTAACGCGCGGCGTGCGTGTAATTACGAGAATGTAATCCACGCTACGACGAAACTTCAATCGTTATAACCGAGTTGTCCCTCAAGTCGGTGAACTGCTTAAAACAGTCTCAACGAATGCGTCTGCAGCTACGGGAGACACAGTACGTAGGTGGCTGCGTACAATGCCCCATCCTGATCCCATCCTGGAACGGTTTTCCTCTTATCCCTGCCACGTGACAGTTCGTCGACAGCCAGCAGACACGTGCCCGGGCGCGTAAACTTGCCGCCGCGATGGTGTCGCGAATGAGTTATGAAACTCCGGTTCGTTCCATAAATTAATTATTGCCTGAGCCGGGGCACGACTCCATCGAGCGTGCCGATAAATACGCGCGAACCGCCAGATTGATCGATCGGTTTGTTTAACCGATGTAATTCGGAACAGGTTTCACCTGTAATCGGCTTCCGAACGCTCGGTTATTTCGCCAATGGTCCCGATACGATTCAAGCTTTATCGATACCCGGCGAGTACTACGAATCTGGTGTTCCTTTATCGTTTGCCTATCAGAGAATCTGATTATGAGATAACCCACGCGATAACAATTGAATTAACCGGTGTTCCGTTTCTGTTTCGGTCTCGTCGTACGGATTTTTTAAGATATTTCAAGCAACATTGAAAAAAATCTTACAAAAGCATGTAAAGACGTGGGGGCTTCCCGAAGGGAGCCCCGAACTTCTGCCTAGACGATTGCGAGCGTAAGGGATAAATTAAGCATGGGTCAACCGACCCCGCTGCGAAGGTTGGAGACCTTTTTTTATTTTTTTACCTCAAGTTTCAGGTAAAATAAAACCCAAGTTCGAAAATCCGTGGGCTACGGATCTTTGTCAGTATAGGAACAGCGTAACGATCCGAGCACTATGAAATACAGCGATATATAAACATACGTGCAATGATGTTTAACAATTTTATTGATAAGCAACTGTTCGAATAATGGGCTGCAAAAATAAGTCGAATGACAAAGGATACGTGTAGCGTCCTGGAATAGCTTAATGACCGTTTATTCGATTACGATCGTATCATATGTCACACTTCGTATGTCCTTCCCTAGTTTTCCTAACAACAATTTTATTTAACGACGAGCTTTGAGTATGTATGTCAGAAGTTAAAGAGCAGTGGTTACAATAAGTATGCAGTTTCGTTACGGTATGTGGATATAATGGAATCGATCCGTTGATGGTACTCGAGAGTAATGCGAACCAGAATAGTAATATGATTATATTTTAAAGATATTTCGTGAATTCGTAAATTCCTCTTAACTCGATTCAACCGAAATGAACGTTGAAACCGTGTCCCTTTAGTCTTTCCGCTCGTAATGATCGGTAAATTGTTGCAAAATTACGTAAATCATTCTATGTTTACGTTTATCTTTCGTTCAAACGCGAACGTAATTACCGATTAAACGATGGTACAATTGAAACAGGGAACATTTTCCTTTCCCTTCTATTTATACTAAATAAAGCAATCGGTATAATTCGACGTTGCTAAAAGAGCTCGTCGGTACATCATTTATTCTTCTTTTTACGTTTCAAAAACGGAATTGCAAACGTCGATGGTTGATCTTAGAAACTGTCAGAAATAATCCTGTCGAGCTTAATAGGTAAGTAGGGTGACAGCGGGTTAGAGACAATGTTGATTGACGTTCCAGAAAAAAGTTTAATCTCGTTTCAGTGGGAAGTTTTAAGACCGTACTTTTTTCAGAGAAATATTTTCAGAGAAATATGTTTAATCGCTGAGAAAAGATCCAAATTGACTTGACCAAGGTATGGCTATTCAAAGGAAATTGTAAAAAGTCAATCGAGAAGAAGACGACATCCGTCGAGACGCTACGGAAACAGGGAGGAAATATAATTAGTGGGGACCAGACTATTCGGAGATTTTCTATTATTACGTCGAATCATTTTTACGTCCTTCAGACCTTTTCTTACTTTCCCTGAACCGTTTCCTGCGAAAGTTATTCAAACGACTTTATTCAGGAAAATTGTCGACGAAATAGAGTGTTTCTACGTGTAAAAAAGCGATTAAAAAATCGTATACTATAAAGGATCTAAAAGATCGATGTAAATGCACCGAAAGAATTTTTTCGGTCGGTGAGTTCGATTTTCCGTTGTGTATTTTCCATGTTTCATTCCGTTAATGCGCGTAAAAATAAGAATAGAATTTAGAGAAGTCTACGCTCGCAGAATAATTGATTACTTATCCATCCTTAACAAAAAATTCGCTAACAAATTCATTATAATATAATAATAATATATGAAAGTATATTATATTATATTATATTATTATATGATGTTAAATAATTTAAATTATTATTACGCTTGAGGCGTTTGAAAACAATTAACCGTGGCCGAAGCTCGACGGACATTAATAGTTGAAGGCTGTCCCGCAATTGGTAAAGGTATTCCGCGAAGCAGCCGGACGAGATTTTCCTTTCTCCACCGCTCTCTCATAAACATGCATATTTCATCCGCGAGGCACGTTTTGTTAGCCCGGGCACGCGATACGAGCGTGCTCCAGAGAAGAGAGTCGCCGACGCGTTTGAGACGCGCAGAAATGAGCAGGGAAATACGGTTAGCCGAAACGAAACTGCTCGTACACGGAACCTCGGAGGGGCGGCGCGTTTTACCGTTCGGCGAAGCAGCACGGGAAGTACGGTGGTGAGAAGAGATGAATTTGGGATTCGAGCGGGAGAAAACCTGCATTCGAGCCGGAAGGGATTCCCCGATTCCCGTCGATTGACCGAGGCATTCTCGCCAGTGTTTCTCTCGGGCTCTCTCTCTCTCTCTCTCTCTCTCTCTCTCTCTCTCTTTCTCTTTCTCTACTTAGAGACTCGGTGAAGGCAGGTTGGCAATCCTGGCAACGCCTCCTGCACTATTTAAGATTATTACCGTTCGTTTCCACGCGCAGACGAGAGCGGAGAACCCTGGACAAGCGTGAAAGAAGCTTCACGGATTCAATCTGAAACGTCGGAAAATTAGATCTCAAATGAGAGAGAGAGAGAGGCCTATCTCGCGACAGATCGCGTCGCACCGAAGAAAAGACGAAGAAAGGAAAAGGCGGATCGCATACTTTGCGAAGAACGGTGCGCGTCCGCTGGTGCAGTAACGCTAAAAGGAACAGGCTCGTTCTGCCGAGCAAGCCGAAGAGATGAGAGACGACGTTTGCACGTTGGAGAAAATGGCTCGTTAAGCACCGAACTTTTCCCCCGCGACCCCCGAATGTCGTTGAATTTTTCTTGAAACTTGACACCACGCGGAAGTTTATAAACAGTAGCGATAGGCTCTATCGACTAATTTGAACCATCGATTATCTAGTGATTAATCGTAACACACTATCGACTAATTAGTCGATAGTTTTTAGTTTTTAGACGTTGCCTATTACTGATAAACAGAAAGAAGTTTACGAAAAGAACCCGCCTCTTGATTCATGACTGTAATCGATGTCCGTATCAATTTTATATTTCGCAACCGCTGCTAAAGCGTAAAGTTTAAAAGCGAAAGTAAATTACATCTATATCGTTATTTGATCTTGATGAAGGGTTGCGTCGATTATATGAGCTACGTGACGGGTCAATCAGTGGAACGTTTCCTTTTTTTCTCGCGGGATTTTATTCGCATCGAGATCGCATTTTATTCCACCGTGAATTCCGTGTTCACGAGTGCGTTGAAATTTTTAGCGTGGAAAGAAAATGGGTCGTCTCGCTGCTCGTCAATTTTATGCAAGGTTATTTGCGAAAAGAGAGCTTCTGAAAGAGAGAAAGCGCCCGGTGAATGGGTAGAAGTACAAATTTTACGCGTTTGGGTCACTCGGGATCGCGTACCAGGGATTCTGGCTATGGGGATATAACGTCCATCGGGACTGGACAAAATCCTCAAAGCAATGAAGTAATCCCTCGCTCAGGGACGAATCACTCGAGATGGAAGTTGTATAATTGAAAATTACGAAAGGCCTCCGTGGAACCATGTGTCAACCGTGTGATGTTAATTCTGAGATGAAAAGGAATATCTGCTACGAGCCTAATTAACATTATTTTCATGCTGCCACGAATACCTAAACACGTACGCGCATAGTTTCGTCTAATGGAGCGAACCCTTGTCTACGTCGAAAATGGCGGCAGCCTAAATGTTATTTCCGAGGTGTTCATAAACGAGAGCTGACATTCCTGAACTAGCAAAGACGGCTCGTTGAGTTTCCCGGTATGCCGTGCTTCTGTAGCTCGCAGAGAAATACCTTCGATACTTGCAGAGATTGGAACATCGCAGGTAACTAATACCGGCGAATTTCCATATTTCAGTTAATACCGTTGCGGCTTAAACGAACGTCGGAAACAGCCAATAAACAACGCGTTGTTCGCTCGGTTAGAAGAGTCATTTCGTATCATGGTATCATGGTATCATTATTTTTAAAGAAGAATAATTTCTTAGTTTTCACCTTATTTTATTTAAGCGTGAAAGGGATAAGGGGTGATAGGGGAAAATAGTAGAATAATAAGTAGAGGGCCGATAGATAGGAGAAACGACGAGTCGTTAGCCTAAAATCGTTGCCCTTGAACCGTTAGCCGTTAATTATTAAGTAACCGTTAATCGTTAATTATCAGCAGTCGTGATTGAAAGCCATTGGCATTTATATTATACGAACGAATCGTTGGCCTGTATTGTATTTAGTTAGAACAGTAGTACAACAGTAGAACAGTAGTAAACAAGTACGAGTTAGCGGAAGGAGCGGAAGGAGCTCGGACAAGTTGTTATAAATCCTAATTATTGTATTATACCTTCTGTATTATACCTTCACAGAACATAAGTTTAGTTTAATTTAGTTTAAAGAACAGTGATTATTTTATTTTATTTTTGTACATTATATACTGTTTAATACGATATAACACTTCGTAGGAGTGAGAATATTTGGGATTGGGATGAGTAAGCAAGGGACACGGTCAAAATGAGCGAGGGAGGTTTCTATTAATATGATATCGTTGACTAAGGCTACCGTAAAACATGACTAAGACTCAGTAATCTAAAGTAATTGAATCTATCTCAAGTTAAACTTATGGGGCAACCTAATAATTGATAACAAATCTTGTACGTACGCTTGAAACTCACGAACTTACCTGACTTTTCATCGGGTCGGTGTTAATTTGGCACATGTACAGTCCCTCGTCCTCCTTCTGCACGTTCTTTATGTGAAGATTCCACATTGTATGATCGCTATGAGACACCGAGACTCTGCTGTTGTGCGTTATTACGTGATCGTGGATTGCCTGGATCGCTTTAGTTTCCACTTTCAGCCAGCCGACCTGTAGCACAAACATTTATTCATTACTCCCTTGGTGTCGCCTCGATTATTACAGTGTATATGTGTATTATAACAGTGTATATATTTTTAGTATATTTTCCAGTTTTTATATTAATCATTTTAACTCAATTCGGTTTTTTCATTCGGAAACTTCAATGTTATTTCGCAAGACGTGTTTCTCGCTTACTATAGAACACGCATTGGTATTCATGTTGCGTGAGAGGAAAGTGGTTACTAAATTCGTGAGAAATTTCAGCAAAATCGTGTAAGTATATAGAAAATGTGAAAATATTGGACGAAGGTGTCTAGCCCTTCGCGCTCGACAGGCGACTCAATAAAATGAACTATGTATCAATATATATACAATAACTAGAACTTCATAATATATTGTAAATTCATCAAAATTAATAGCAGTTGTACATGTAATATGTAATAATTATAAGAATATAAAATAATTTTTATATAGATAAAATTAATACATGTTTCCGGAACAATTCTATGGCTGTAAAGGGCTAAACTATTATACAACCGATAGAACGATAAAAGATATTGTTATTCTTATAAATAATTATATACTATAATATTATACTAAATATTATTTCCCACATTGACATCCTACAAGTTTTATTTCGGGTAAAAGAATTGGCGGATCAATAATCAGGGAGAAAGAATTTTGTTCGCGAGAGACGTCTAAATCGTTGCGAAATTGATTGTAATCTTCGATTAGAAAGATCATCCGTAAAGGAGCGGTTCGATCGTAACGGTATTACGTTCGGCGTTTGATTTTTGAACCGGTTGATTCGATTTCGAGAGCAATTTACTCGCGCCGCACAGTGCGGACAATATGCAAAACGGAGAAAAATCAGGATTTTTTTGATTAACGCGTAGAATTCGGGCTTGATTAACAGAAAATATAATTAAAAAAGAAATTTATAAACATGAAAATTAACAAATTTGTTATGGAAAAATAAATTTGCTTAACTTATAAGCAATAATAATATGTATACATGTATTTAAACATATCAAATGATAAGTACAGAAAATACAGAAAAGTGTATCTTTTTATTATACGCGAGGCCGGTACTATGACGTCACAAATCGTCACAAAATGTTTGTCTGATCTGAAGGAAATAATCATTTTATAGGAATATTTCCGTAAAATTCGGCACTGTGTGGCGCCGCGCAAGGCTCGACCCCCCCGAGTAGTTAACCGAGGGGGGTACCCCTCTTGCTCTCGGTCAAATCGAAGGCTATTGAGACGACGGTTGCGTTGGGGTAGTAAACGAGAGCGATCAGAGACTTACTGACTCTTACTATGTTCATAGATTTCGATAGCCGGGAACACCGTAATTTCCCTATAGACAACAGCCCTCGGTGCGGAATACAAACAAGCCTGGGTGCCAGGATGACACGTGGGTGTAGACGAGGGTGTAGGTGTCGAGGACGGCCGCAGCGGAACGCGTCCTCTATCTCCTCGGGCAAACTTCCGCGGCGATATTTGCATTTTCCTTAGAATATTCGAAATCTCGAAATCTCGAAATCTCGCGAAGTCGCGGAGGCGTGCACCGAGGGAAACGCTTGTATTAATAGAAAAGGGGTTACCGGGTGTGCTCGAGGATGTCGTAATGGTGTTCGAAATTGTTTTCCGGGAGTGGCTCTCCGAAATGTGTAATTGAAAATCCCGGCCTATCCGCTAACCACCGATCGAATCGTATCGCGCGTACATTCGTTAACAACTATTGCGTACGTATAATATCACGCGAAAGGAAAATCGATGGAACGCTTTAATACACGCTAAATAAAAAATTATACCGTTTATTTTTATCAAATCGAGTTCATCTTCGTATCCCCTCGGTGTCTTTCTCCACCTATAGGAACGTTATTATCACTGTGAGATACTCCCTTTCGCCGCGCGGAATAACTTTGGTTAAACAAATTTTTTCCTAGAGCTTCGCCTTTCGTAGACAATTTGGATGCTAATATTAGGTCTAGTAAAAAGTAATCCATTATTTTTTCAATAGATGGCTTTAGTGATCTGTATCTCGCCGTTGTATCGTGGATTGGCTCGAACTTCACGCAAAAATAATCGATTACTTTTGACTAGACCTAATATAATTATTTGGCCAGCCTGTATTAATGAATTACCTAAATTAATGAACAGTATTTTATACTGAAACCGCCTACTCTGTTCCTTTGAGGCGGCGACGATTGATAAAGAACAGTAGAGGTAAGAAGAATAATTAAACTTCTGCCTGATTTATTATTCGGAAGTAAAGTGTAACGGTTTCGCGAACGAATCTTTGATCAGAAAGTTCATGAATGGCGGAAGAGTACAATGAATTCGAGTATGAAAAGCTTTCGCGTTTGATTCCCGCTAGATGGAAAATTAAGGGATCTACTCGAATGCAAGCAATTTCTTTGACCTTCTAAAAGCACTTGTACAAAGTACCCACCGAGTTCTGTAACTTTTCCGGCATTTAACCCATGGAACGCAATAAATTTCGTCGCATAATGCGTCCCTCAGCTATTCCTAAGTACCTATCTCGTGATTGCGTACGCATAGAAACGTCAACGATTACTCGGATATTCTGAGCGCGCGTCCCATGAACGTTGCTCGATTCAAACGAATTCATAATAAAACGTAACGATTCAATTACGAAATCGGTAATACATAATTAGGTACCAGATAGGTAGGTTGATTCTACGAATCTGCCGCGAAAATACTTGAAATTACTCGAAACAATTGTTTCATTGAAACTCGAATATTCCGGTTAAATCCCGCGCGTTACACGCGTGTACGCGCGCTTCTTCCTTCCTCGTGCTCGATCAGTCGGTTCAATCCATTAAACCCCAACGTTGCATCAACGTATCATTTTACTCAGAATATTTTGTCAGTAAATTGACGTTATTAAAAATTGCTTTTCCGTATCGCAGCGCATTCCGTTTACTCCCGTTACTCCCATTGTTATTTATCAAAAATACAGGATAGGCAAAAAAAAAACCGTAGCAAAAAGATATACCCGATGGCATTTAAGTAGTTCTTATAAATAATATTTCGCGCTCGACCGAATGGATTAATACAACGTTACACGTTTAGTTTTAGTTTTATCACGTTAAACGTAACTCCGACAATGACTGTAATGGAATTTGCGAAACGTGATGCGATCAGTTTAACTGGCCGGTATAAAATTCATCTGACTGAGCGAGACAGACGCAGAGACGGGGGATAGTATTGAATTACGAGATACTCTCACCGAAATATCGCGAATGCACGCTTGATCCGCGTTGTCCACGCCGTTGCTCGCTCGGGGCATCGAGCCTTAACGTGAGAACTTAGCAGCCGATGCTCGTTACCCCTTTACTCTCGTATAATGTCATTAGATGCTCGTAATAAGACTGTTTTATCTCTCTGTAGCTGCTACCAAAGCGACTATAACGCGAGCGACCTGGCTTTTTTCAGCGTTCAACGTCGTATTTTATCGTATTACTTATCTTCTGTAATATCTGCCTTTACTAGATATAGAATTTTAACTTTACTAGATACCCTTGATCGGGTATTTCTTCTAATTCTTTGTCTTCAAATTTTGTTGATGCGCCAGAACGTTCGTTATCCTCAAGATCAAAATCATTATTTTCGAAGCGTCGAAACCGGTCTCTACGGTATGTCGTATTCGACGGGGCATTGACACCGTAGGTTCAGGTTCAGGGTAATTCGGGTAATTTTTCTGCACGCTAAAAACGTAGCACGGAAACACGTGTTTAAAGATATTTTACGATTTTACATCGTTACACTCAAGGCCCCACACCTTGCCTTCTTTGAGCTGGGCTCGTAGCTGGTCACACACGCTGATGCGTAATGAAATTGTCTTCGTGGCCGTGGATATGAAATTTAATATGGCAAGGGGAAATGGTTCTATTTTTGTGTTCAAACATAGGGATGAAGCGGCAGCAAGGATATCGAATCAAGAAGAGTGCTTGTGAATTTACTGGTATACAGGTTGTTTGAGAAATTGGTTTTGTCGATGGGGCCGGTTGGCACGAACAAAGGGAGCGGGATCTGAAATTCACTGTGATCGATTTTTCTTTTGGTTCCCCATACCTTTGAGCGATAGTATAGCCAAGCAGAATATACTCCCCGCTGTCATTGTTATCCCACTATGTATTCATGTAAATGTTACCTTTGACTCGTAACCCCCTGAATTATTTCTTTTTTTTTTAACATCATTTTTAAAAAAATCTGCTGTGAAATAAGTCGTGTTAAGAAAAAAAATTCTCACAGTTTGATGCGTTCGTGTTGAGATTAATTCTAATTCAATCCGTCGCATATTATACATATAATAATTCGCAATAGAACATCGAATTTGATTTGCGATCTGATACTGTTTTTTTCTACGTCACGGCTACATTACGGCTGCGAGACACGTCACCGCAATTTATAATAAATTATTAAATTTATTGTTCTGGCTATTTGCCTTAATTTAAACGCACTCGCGCTCACGGTTCGGTGAAATGGACTCTCTCCGATGATATCGTTGTCCGCGTGATTTCTTGAAATATTTCATTTAAAATATCGAAGCGTGTCGAATTACGATAAAAGCAACGAGTCCGTCGAGTTTTCATTCTCCAACCTATTAGGTAAACCGTCCCCAATAAAAAGCTAAAAGATATTCTCGTTTCTGCTGAAAAAGTAAATGACACTCAACTTGAGCCAAATTCTTACTTCACGAACAACACTTTCATCTTCAATTTAAATAGGCATAAATGTGTACCTTCCCATTTATCCCTTTTTCCATTTATTGCCTTTCGTTTCGGATTCAAACCTCGCGATTTTTTCCTCTTATAACTCCCTTACAATTCCATTTCCTTATAATTCCCGACACGATTGTCAGGTGACAACACAAAAGAAATATTCCGAATCGACTTATGCATAAAAAAGTTTCAAGCTTACTTTCAATACTACTTACTTACTCTTGGAAAAGAATCGCGGTAGGTAAAACGAATTTTGATTTAAAAATTTGATTTAAAAATGAAGTTTGAGCGTTGGATCCGAATCTGTTCGTATCGCGATTGCACGGAAGGGTTCCGGGCCGGGGAAATATGCTAAACAAGTGGAAGAGGTTGGCCGATGTACACGCGTCGGGGGAATGTAGCGTCAGCGGTTTGATGAATTTTCATAGGGGAAAACTTACCCTGTAGCCCCCCAAATGTTTGACCAAACACGTAAAAACTGCGTCCCTTCCGAGCGGTACCGTTAGATTCATGATAGGGCCAGCGAATTCGGGTGCGAAAGCGCCGCCTGAAACAGATGATACGATGCACGTGTATGAGAAAAAAGAGGCTCTTCTCGAATTTGCATATCTTGCTCCGCCTGCGATTCAGCGGTACGCGTTATTCGTTTCGCAAAAGTTTCGCGCAGGCAGGCCGAGTCAAGACTGTACGAGCCCTCGCGTAAAATTATTCGCATTTTTTCAGACAATAACAACACGCATAGGCTTGCGCACACTGTTCGCGCTTTATTGAGTCTTGCACTTAAAATTCAGGAAGTTACATTTAGGATACCTTCGCGTGCCACCGTGAATATAATAATTGTGCATGGGGAAAACAAAGGGAATCTCGAATCTTCGAAACGTCAACATATAAACTGATTCCCTGTTTCCCGGTTATTCACTTTGTGGAATGTGGTCGCGTTTACTAGTGAGTAAACTGTCTATACCGTAAACGCAATTATTTACATTTGCCTGCGGTGACGCAACGTATATCGCGTTAATGTTGATGCGCGAGTTTTGTCCGTAAGAATGTGAACGCGCCGCCGTTCATCCAAGGCGCGGGCTGCTCGCTCTTAGGAACGTCTAGCCTCTAGCCGAATGCTTTGTGTACCCGCCCGATGCAGTTACACATCAAATTTCATGTTACATTTTCGTGGCGCATCGTACAAGCGTAACGTGATACCGAATAAACGAACCGTATACGCGTGATACCTGCGATATTAAATGCCTCGCATTTCTTGCGATATTAAACGGCATTCGATTAGCCCTTAACCACCTAGCCCCGCTGCTACCTATCTTGATCGATGCATTCGAAAGTCACATGTTACTTGGACGCACAGTTACTTGAATTCTTTGAACGTTCGAACAAAATTCTGAAATTTATTATCGCATAGAATATTAATTTTATTACGGGTTAAAAGCAGCTAGGTTGTTCGAGACTTTCTAAAGAAACCGTGAAGAGCTAATTACGCGTAGCTTCCATAGATTATTTTCGAAAAGAATAGATACTATCGAGCTGGGCAGAGATAATGACACTCGCTTGGAATAATCTCACAGCCATTATGCCCATGTTTTAGCCATTCCCAGCGTTGCTTCATTGAGGTTCGACGACAAAACAAAGCGTTCGGGTTATCTGTCCGTTCGCACCTAGGCCATCGGAGATCTCTCCCTCTCGTGTTTTCTTACACGTTCGTCTCGTCGCTCGATGAACTTATTAATAATATCGCATGAACATTTTTTATATCCATCGCGTAAATTCCCTTGTTCTTTCACCGACATTCTTTCGCCGAAATGAATCTGTGATTTCTAAGAAACGCGAGTAAATTGATCGTCCCGATCCCGGGGAAAGAATGAGAAGTATCCGATACGGAATCACAGTAATCAGATTGTACGCTCGGTCGCTTTTCATTAAACAGTCTTTTCTCCTTTTTGCGGTAAACAAGTTTCAGAGTACAACAACCGCCGCAGCGACTGAATTGAATCCGTGTATATTTATTGGAGATGCCGCGTGGAGAACGAAATTATTTCGTCGAACTTTATTTTGCGAGAGTTTCACCTTAATTTGATAAACTTCTACATTCAAATTTTTTTCCTCGTCTACACAGGCTTTGAGTTGGACATTGTTAACTCGTTCAAGCCCGTTCTCCTTCAAATTCCATCTTAACTTCGTTAAATGTTTTTACTCGATCTTTAAAGAATTCGAGTAAATTTTTTCAAATCACTTTATCTCGCGAGTCGAGCGAATCTTCAAGAAATTATCAGTTGAAACTTAATCGCGCGATGTTTAACGCAGACAATTGAATTACGCAGGAAATCTGAATTTGATTTATTCAGCTTGATATAATAACAATGTTAATTCAGCGACGATAGATAAATAACCACTCGTTGAATATTGCAATATTATTAAATTTAATCCGTCAAGTATTTAAACGGTTACGAGTATCGAAATATGGCACGTTGCACCAGAATTAGTATCTAACTGCTAATAATTTAATTAAGCAGATCTGTATTATTAAACTTGTATACTCTCTTACACGATTAATTAACTGCTTTCGGTTTCAGTCTTCTCTTAACTTAATTACCAAAGGAACCCCGACCTGTGTTTAGACCGAAGATCAAGGGGATTAGAACTCAAGCGGTGGTGTGTTTTCGTAACCATTTATGACGCATTTTTTCAACGCAATTTTATGTTATCTTATAGTTAGAGAAACGCGACCCAGAATTTTATACACCATCTCGAGAAGATAGAAAATTAAAATGAGTGAAAACCTGAAAAAATTCAGAGGGAACGTAATACCGGAGCATCGTAGGGTATTAAATAACGAATGGAGGAGCCGTGGAAAATTTACCGTAATTAACCGTTTAACTGCTAAGCAATTTCTGCAAGAATGCACGAAAATTGCGGTACATGTTTTGCTTTCTTTAAAGGAGAAAATAATGTTAGCAAATAAAACACTCTCATTTAGAGAAATACAGTAAGACCTGTTTTCATGCGGTCCCTTTTTATGCGATTTTATTTTTGTGCGATTTATTTTTATGCGGTATATGAATCTCAGCGACATTAGCACCAGTTTAATGTTTCCTATCAATCGTATCAAATATTTTTATTGAAACCGTGACTTTCTCTTGAGATCGAGGAAAGTAGGTTTGGGAGCAGGGTAATATCTCGTGATGTTATGCTAAAAGTATTCAGAAAATACGAGGAAACGGCTCGAATCGATTAACAAAAGTGACGATCGCCTTACGTTTAGGATCGTTGTAAGCGCAATGGCTGGCCGATACAGTTTAGCTGCCATATTATGTAATGTTTCACGCACGTGCTTCGTGATGCCAGTTAAGTTTTACATCGACAACTTATAGTTTTTATATCAGTTTATACATATTATTTATATTATTTTATGTATTATTATATATTTTCTAGTTTCTAGTTTTTATATGAAACGGTTAAACGAAGACTTACAAGCGAACATAAATCATTTCTTTGATTTAAATTTTTTCCGGTAGCCGACGTATAAAAGAAATGCCACCGCTCTACCACTTTTCCCGTGGTCAATTAGATCGGAATCGCGTTTGAACGTACGAACGAATAAATCTTGAACGCGTTTCCGTCGCGCGAACCGCCGGCAAAGCGCGATGCGCTGCCCGTCGACGAACAAAGTCGGTTCCAAGTCTAATTAGAAGACGGGCCGACGCGGCGGTGGATCTTATTCCAAAGGCATGGAATTACAATAATTAGTCTGATGTGGCTGGCTGTCCGGCGTTCTCCCGGCGGGGGGCCTTTAAACCTCTTTTCCGCGCCATGTCAGCGGTACAAAGGAGGCGACGAGGGAGAGAGAAACAAATGTCAAGAAGCAACGAGGGTGTAGCACCGGGACGGACGGACGGATGGATGGAGGAGGATAGAGGCCGAAGTTGAAAGATTCGAGGAACGTCATCGTTGCATAATGAAGTAAGAGACGCTTCTTAGTTGAAACGGAAGCAGTAGCGAGGTAAGCCGCGCGACAAAAGGAAAAATGCGGAAATAAAGCGCGGGGAGGAATTTCAGGGGGTAAAAGATAAGCCCGGAGTCAAGCCGGGGTGGGATCTTCGAGGAGACAAGCTTGACCTATTTGTCTCATAACAGCGGTAATAGGATCGGAAAGTATTATAAGTAGAAGTGACAATCGCCGTGGGACAACCAGTCTGCCCGGAGTGGCCCGGAGTGGCCCGGAGAGCAAAGTAAATTGATGGCGGCGGCATTATAGGATGGGAATAAAACTGTCGAATAAACGACCACCAGATAGGGGGAAATAAAATCCGAATTATTTATCTTATATCATAATCGGTAATTAACGCGCACACTTTTTATTTGACGATCGTGCTCAGAAACACATATTTTTTTGTCAATTCTTTGCGACTGCCAGATGTAAGTTGTACAGCTTCGGACAATTATTCTGAACCCACTACTCTGCTTCCGAATCCGAGTTCCCTAGCGAGACAATATTCAGAAGTAATATGAAATCTGAAATTGGTTTATGTTTCAATGTTCCAGGCAGAAGAAGTTTTGGTAACATCATCATGTGTCGGACCATTGAAAAATAAACCAATAGATTTCTTACTATTTGTGAATATTGTCTCGCTAGGGAACTCACGCGTAAGCAGTAGCGGGGGGTTCAGAAAAATGTGCGCGACGGCTAGTAGCCATCGGCAGAGACATTTTTGCGGCAACGTGTTATTAATTGCGCGTGTCACATCGCGAAAATCTTACTTTTACATTTCATCTCAGAAACGTAGTCAGTTAGAAAAGCATAGTCTTTCTCGGAAAGCGTGTATAAAAGAAAAAAATATCCTCTCTTTGTTCCAGCCTCTGAAATCTTTACACGTACTTTGCACCGTACGTTCCGTTTAAAATACAGCGGATCAAAATTGCATTTCGACTGTTCGAGGAAATCAAATATTGGACGGCACAAATATTAGATCAACAAATATGGAAGGCGCTTCGTTGAGAACGTGTTAAATCAAACAAATTAAAGAGCGCGACGTGTACAATTTTAATTTGATGATTCATAAGTTTCCTCTTTAACGCTGAAAAGAATTCGACTATTCGAAGCAAATTAATAATATTATATTCATTAATAAGATCAGGCTGTGGAGATGTTTCTGCAATTTTATAGCCATTAGCCACGTGTTTATCGATGCTGAAATATAAAAACCGATCGGACATCGGATCGCGATGTACTTCCCGCTCGAATACCGGTGCATAATTACTTCCTTAAATCCTCGACGAGGCTACCTGCCCCGTAAAAATAAATTGCAACGGTTTCAGGGCGTGAGGAAATGGAAGAATTCGTTGACCGATGATGCAAGAATATACGGAAGAGAAGCGCACGAGCCAAATGGAAAGGAGGGGTGGAATAACTTTGGTCGCGTCAGGATTAATAAAATTCCTTATTACGAAACAGGTAGCGGGAAAGATTCTAATCCCGACTCGAACATTCCACCACGGGGGTTAAGAATTTTACGATATTTAATATAGGTAATAAGCTTTCTTCGGAAAGTTCGATAATAAGCTATTCTAGCTGGAAGTTTCAGCGGTGTACACGATCGATGCCTGTTGCGCCGCTTATCGAGGGATCCGCTGAACGCTCGGGTATCATTCAAATTTCCTCCGGCCCGGGTAATTCGTCCCCTGTACCGGGATCGATACGAAGCGGAAAAAAGTGAATCTCTGCTTCTTCGAATACTCATCGGCATTTTTATACGCGCGCGTATCTTTGCGTTCGGCCGGCGTTCACCGTAAATTTCCGATCATGACGAGAACCGTTTCGTTGATTATTTCCATTGTTTCCGTTCCCCGTCTCTCAGACTTTCCTCTCGACCGTCCTCGCTTCCCGGGGAAATACGAGCCGCACTAAAACTTTTCCCCGCTGCCTGTTATTATCTTCGGTCGAAAAGTAGATCACGACGGCTCGCGCGAACGTAAACAATATTAAAAGCATACGTTACGGAGGGAAACGTAAATCTACGATACGCAATATCGCGACGATAAAGGCGAACCGGCAGGTCTCCCTTCTTTCGTGCTTCGCACGTGCATATTCACGGTTACACGCTTACGTATACACGTTGACGATTAACTAAACGCGTGATCGCGGTAACGGCCGAGTGTTATGAAACTTTTACCGCATCGAACGGGTTTACCCGGCCAGACCCCGTCGTTTCATTTTTCTCCTTTCTCTGTTTTCATTTCAGTCATCTCGCGCGAGGAGGTAGGCGGGGTCACCAACTACTCCGCGCGAGGTATGACTTTAATTAAAGCATAGAAGGATTTCGCGTGAGTTATTTGTCCGTGAGGCTTGGCTGTCTCGCCGTTGAAAGAAACGGCTAGATTCACTCCCGTTGCCGTATACCAAGCGGGTAGCGATGGCTAGAACTGCTACTTTTGAATCGCTCGTGATTCGATCATGTTTGTTCCCAATCACGGTGATTTTTCACAGAATCACTTTCACATTTTCCGGATGATTTTCAGGATCGCTTCGCGATTGTTCTTTATTTATGTTCTTTATAAGCGACTAAAATATTTTAGAGAACTTTTATATAGTTAGTTTATAGATAATTTCCGATAATAAGCGGCCCTGTGTACCCTTGCCCGTAATTCAAATTCAACCGTAAAAGAAATGCGAGGATGCCGGTAGGATTGATGCGATATAAATGGAATCGTCGCACGGGGACAATGATTAACAAGGTTTCGACGCGTAATTTTAATTCGAGAGCACCGGTCGGTTATTATGGTGCGAAATATAGCGAAACTGGAATGAAATTATTTCCATAGGATTAAATTAAACGGGATTTCATTTCAGTCCTCGCGTACAGCTGTACGCGAAATTAGTTTGAGCATTTTGCAGCTACCCCACGCTACTTTTCGGTGGCTACACGGGAACGTCATCCTGCTCTAATTTTGTTAACTTTCTAACGTAAACGGATGATCAAGCTTTTCTCTTTGACGCCTCCACCTACAGAAAAATTGAATACCAACTAATTTTCTCCTATCTTCAAAACCAAGCGAGTTATTCAGGTGACCTGTTTAAAATACCCCACCCTGTATACGATATGCACCTTGTTCATTTCTATAGCCATTATTTTTTTCAATATTTCTCTCGCAACTCGCAACGTTTCCATTTTCATCATTGTCCTCTTCCTACTTTACCACGTCTTACAATTAGTTTCTTTGATAATTCAGATCCAAAGTTCTCCTCCAAATGAATCGATTTTCTCTTACTTCCTTGTCTTCATCTGTTAACTAGCTCTCGGTCCAAGTACTAAGTATCTTCTCTTCCATGGAAAATTTCGTCTTTCTTTATTAAAATATTTTGTAAAAATGCGGAATTAAATGCCGAGCATTACGTTGAACTACGGGAAAGATGTTAGAGATGGTAGCTGTAAAACCTCGGTAATATCGAAATACGTCGAAATGCGGCGAGTCGGCTTATAAAACATAAATCTTGGCGATTTCGGTCGCAGGCACTCAGAGTCTGTGAAAGGGATGGAGGTGGATTGAAATATGCAGCTGCGGTTAATTATGAATTTTTATGTCGCAAAGGAAAGAATGGAAACGATGTTCTCGTACAGGACACATATAACTGTATCGCCAGGTTAAATTATGTCGACAATTTTTCTTTCCTACTGCTATTTCGGTTTCGGTCATAATTCCTTCGTGGCCGTCGAAAAGGAAACGGTGAACGACACTCGAAGGAGCCCGTAAGTGGCAGCCGGAATTGATTCAACTTAATTTATTCTCGAGTTGGGCTGCGTTGAATGGCCCCTCTTCCTTTCGCCGCCTCGTTCGTTAAGCAGCCGATAAGCAGAACTTCCCAATTGGCCGGAAGCCTCTTTTCAACCGCCTCGCACGTTCCTTCAGGACCTTATTTATCCCTTTCACTGTCGGCCATTAGCGTTCAATGTTCGATATAACGAAAACGCTCAACCGTTCGTTCGTTCGTCGCCACCCT